>OV884011.1:189244-476933 GCA_930367205.1 Acanthosoma haemorrhoidale
TATATATATATAAAAAAAGAAAAATAGAATACTTTTTCTATTTTGTAGCACCCCAGATAACGCAGACAGGATCACTGAAATCTCCTTTTTGATTTTGCATATCAACTGCTCTGACAGTGAAGAAATACTTCGTACCTGGTACAAGTACACCAGGAGACGCTTCCAAATAACATGCCATAGGCAGAGTTAGTCCCATCATATCTCCCAATCTGTTCCACCAGCTATGGCTCTCAAAACTCTTGTTTTTTAACTCAATTTTTTGTTCAAAACAAAAAATTTGGTATTTATGTATGTTTTCTGGTTGCTGGTCGCCAGACCTGAGATTCCATACTGCTATGATTTTGTCTTTGCTTTGCTTTGCCTGTAGAAAAAGTGTAGGTGGCCTCTTAACATTTGGAGGATAGCTTCGGGAAGGAGGGTATTTTGGTAAACTACTAAATAAGTCTGAATTACTTTGAGGGTAATTTTGAATTTCTGATATTTTTAATCTATTCGGACATATGACTTGGCTCAAATGAAGTTTAGATTCCAATTCATGATTTAAATGAATTTGCCTTTCAAATTGCTCATTGCTTCTTTCTTGCGCAATGTTCGGGATTTGTTTTGTCATGATTTCATCTTTCTTAATGTTCATGATTTTTCCTTGGGATGTATCATTTATTTTTTGTTGGCATTCAGCGAATTTAAAACCACCAGGCATTAATGTTTACAAATAATATTTTTGTTTACATTTAGTTTCCGATATGGTTATAAACTAGTAAGGATATAAATAGAGCGGCCATATTGTTTGTTATTATTATGAGGTTATATATGAAGAAGGTTATAAAGGTGGCGCACTCTAGCGGTCATTTAGTTCATCAAGTGTGGTTATATATAGATAAGGTTATGATATAAGGCGCTATCTGGTGAGGAGATTGCGAATTAAAGGGTGTTCAGGGATGGCGGTTATGTAAGGAGGTGGGGGAACAAAATGGCGGATGAAAGTTATGGTTATAAACTAGTAAGGATATAAATAGAGCGGCCATATTGTTTGTTATTATTATTATGAGGTTATATATGAAGAAGGTTATAAAGGTGGCGCACTCTAGCGGTCATTTAGTTCATCAAGTGTGGTTATATATGGATAAGGTTATGATATAAGGCGCTATCTGGTGAGGAGATTGGGAATTAAAGGGTGTTCAGGGATGGCGGTTATGTAAGGAGGTGGGGGAACAAAATGGCGGATGAAAGTTATGGTTATAAACTAGTAAGGATATAAATAGAGCGGCCATATTGTTTGTTATTATTATTATGAGGTTATATATGAAGAAGGTTATAAAGGTGGCGCACTCAAGCGGTCATTTAGTTCATCAAGTGTGGTCATATATAGATAAGGTTATGCTATAAGGCGCTATCTGGTGAGGAGATTGGGAATTAAAGGGTGTTAAGGGATGGCGGTTATGTAAGGAGGTGGGGGAACAAAATGGCGGATGAAAGTGCGGGGTGGGGGTAGGGGGCGTGGTCTAAAGGGTCTCCATTTTGTTTATAAAGGCGGGGTGGGGGTAAGGGGCGTGGTCAAAATGGTCGTCAAGCCCTGTCATTGGCTGGTTAGGGTAGGGTGGGGGAGGGGAGGGGGGTGAGTAGGGGGTTAAGGGGCGTGGCCTAGTAGGGGTGGGGGTAAAGGGGGGCGTGGCCTAGGTGTAGGGTGGGGGTAAAGGGGCGGGGCCAAATGGAGCTCTCTGATTGGTCCATATCGGTGTGCCAGAACACCCAAACTCACACTACTAAGGTTATAGGGTACAATGGTGGTTAATATTTCGTTTTTTGATACAATTGGTACGGGTAGTAAGTATATAATATTTAAAATCTGTCCCTTCTTCAGTAACTGAATTAAGTAGTGTATGATATTTTCTCTATTCAAGCACGATATATTACTTCTCAACCACATAGTTTCTAAGTCTTCTGGACAGTTCAATATCAAGCATTTGTATAGTCAGATAATTTATGATTTCATATAGTTCTGCCAAGCTAAATACATACTGAGTTTTATTCATACTTAAATATTTTTATGTGAGTTTCGAGTGTTTTGGCCATTTCTCTGTTTAACCTAACTGTATATTCAATACGATATTTGTTGTTTTTTTTAACTTCGCGATTAAATTTTCGTAATGTCTTTTGTATTTGGCATCCAGATTGCCCTAATCCAGCTGGTGGCCGATCCTAATCCGTTAATAAGTCCTCTTTTTAGTCTCCTAGGTATTAGATTATTAACTTTTGTTTTTAGAAATTATATTTGATTTTTAGGAAATTATATTTTTTTTAGGAACTAAGGCCGGAGGGTCAAATGCCGACTGTCGGCATACCATAAATTCTTTTAAGTATAAGCCGACAAAAGGCCAAGGGTACCTCTCCATCTGTCCCAGATTGTTGGGTATGGGCTGGGCGATTTTACAGTTTACAACCAGCTAGGGTTGTTACCTAAAGTGCTAAATAACCCTTTCGAAAAGGTAGTGCTGTTTTTTTTTACCTCTTAGGGGACTGTAGGGGCTGCAATGTGTCCATTCGCTGGGCGATAAGATGACGTAACTGAACAGGACCTATATGCGATACCTAACACTTGTTCCCACCATCACAGTCACAAGGTAGCTATGCTCCACTTCCTCATTAACAGAATACATAACATCCCACTAGGAGAGGATAACTATGATAAAGAGTTTAGGCATATACACCATCTAGCAATCCCCAATGGGTACGATACAGGCACTAACGGGTAACGATAATCAAGAACTAAAACGAAAACTGAGCATAGAACACTGTGTTTTGTAAAAAGTGGGCACTGGTGTAGCCTTTAAATATAAAGTCACCAACTTTTCACAACTGAATTTCCCACACTGAAGACCCGGATTCAGTTAAAAGCTAGATCGGACGTGTACAGAATAGACTTTAAGAAATTCAATAACTCTTATTTGTTATCTACTCTCCAAATAGATTTTCACTTCATACATCCTCGATAAGGATATATTTGTACAATAGGACAAATTAAATCATAATTGATGTAACAAATTTAGCCGGTGAGTAGTTCTAAAAAATAAACAAATTCTGAAATCAATTCTTTTTCACGAGAGTTCGAATAAATACTGATTTACTGACCCAAAGAAATTTTCTATATGCTTAAATAGAGTAAACTAGCGGCATTCATGCTTCTTTTTACTAAGCCGAGTAAAGCTAATTTGAAAGGTGAAATAGTTGTTGGTACTCAGAGACAGCAGGTAAAAATCCCTAATAAAAAGAGCTTTTAAAAAAAAAGTAACAAACACTTCACACATTCCTTTCTATGCTTTGCTGACAACGTGCCGCGGAAAACCCATAGCAATTTGCCGTCTCTACCTGCGACCGAAAACACTTAGCACCTCTATGAACCAAACTATATTGTTTATACAAAGACTTTTTATATCTTAAGGTGTAACCCTGTAGGACTTCAGACTTCTATTCATACACATCTAAAAATCTGTCGGACAGTTAATATAAATCGTACAATGTTTATGTAATCTGTTCAAAAAGATTAGGTGAAAGAGCTTATGAGTAGCTTCCTATTTATTTATTTTTTTTAGATAAAATTTCTTTACTGTGCTAAAATTACAATCTTCCTTATTGGGTCTATAAATGTTCTCATTCATACCATATTTACAATTTTCATTCACTCGCTCATTCATACAGTAATTCCAAACAGCCCAGATGTCTCCCAAATCCACATGCTTGTCACATCCCTTCCTATTTATTATATCTTTATCTTACTTCCTTCCCAGTTTTCTCTTAATTATACTACTTAATTTCCTTGTGCACGAAGTACTCGGAGTAACTTTAATAGCAAATATTGCACGAGTGGTGAACTCATGCATTATGAGCTGCACAAGAGATTATTGAATGACTCTAGGTATTCTAAGTTAAAGTCTAGGCCTAAGCTAAGGCTTGCTTTATACCCAACAACCTTCTTATCTCTTCTCCATATTTAAAACGAAATCATACACGCTTCCGACCATCGATGACTCCACTATTATAGTATAGATCCATAGCGCTATAATCCTAAGCAATTCCTTCGTCAGGATTCCTATCATCCTGGAACTCCCTTCCCTCCTCCATACGCTACGGTCCTTTATTGGCCATTATACGTCCTGTAGCTTTGCTACGTTTTGTACAATTTTTAATAATTTTACATTGATACAAAGATTTGCGATCGTTACAAAAGTGTAATGTGCATTATACATTATAATGTGTTCTAAAATAATGTTTACTTATTTCCTGTGGGGAAAGTCGTTCCATGAGGAGGATAGTTAGTACCTTACTGTAGCTGATGTTAAAGTTTTGATTTTGATTACATTCTTGTTCTATTATAACATTGAGGGTAATTTAATTTTTAGTGAGTGTGTGTATTTACACATTGCTGTGAGAATACCCAATTGCAAATGAGTATGTATTAGTGTAGAGTGTTTATTTTCATTTTCCAAGCAAGTTCTTGTTTTTATTATGTGCTTAAAAAAAAAAAAAAATGAACAACTGATTGCAATAGGTTGCAGAATGAAATAAACAAAGATTACAATAGAACCCGGTTCAAAATAAACCTGATAAGAATGGTAATACATCCTCATCTTAGGAAAAAAAACCCACTAATTTTAGACGAATGCACAAAAAAAACAATTTTAATTAAATCACCGCATTAATTAATTAACCGTAGATCAAAATAAAACAATGCACATTAACATAATAAACATTAATTAACTAATTAGTACGGGTCATTTATTCTAGCTCATAAATCGAAAGCCCCGGACGAATTTGAAAAAGTTTATTTCACTGTATATACAATTACAATCAATAAACTCGCAGCCATGAAACTGATACATGAACTAACTAGTTAAAAAAATGAATCCGATGAGCTTTCTAATAGCTTCCGCTTATCCGCTTTTAATTTTATATCGAGGTATAATCTTTCTTATTTTTACCATAAATGCATCATATTGAGTGAAATAATCTATAAGATTATTGGCATAGGTTGAAGAGAGTCCAGCGTCTCTCCAATTTAGTACATTAGCTTATTTATAGCGAGTTTTTTTAAGTTTTAATTTATCGTAAATTTTACATTTGCATAAAATAAACGTTTTGATATATATGTTTTAGATTGTCGATTATTTATAAGTTTAAGATAGTGCACTAATGTCTATGATGTATATCCATTGGTATAAGAAATATAATTATATTTAAAATGATGTGGTATCATACATTGTTTTTCCTGTATATGCTGTTGTACTTGCTTTTCTTGTGGCTGAGTCCGCTCTGCCTACAATCCAATGGGTGGAGTGGTTTAGTCAGAACCGAAGGAACTGCTACTTTTTCCGTTTCGAGCCCGGAATTGCTTCCCCCCTCCAAAGGGGGTCATTCAGTATACATCGGGAGTCGTGCCCGTGCAGACCTCCCAGATACTACGAGGCATTCGAGGAATACTGGTAACCATTAAACTTTACTTATACATTTCCATATATCTATTTTAGTTTATTAATTATTCATCAGCTATGATAGCGTAGTTTGTGATCATCAGTTAGGAGTGAGTGTTTTACATCACTAAGTTAAGTTGAATTTTATATTCCAGTATTGTTTTCACCATTATTAAATATTGTGTTTGTCTGCCAACCCTTGAAATGGTGAGTCCTCTGTCCCCCTATAAAAATGAAAATTTACATGGATATCCCAAACGATTATCCAACATAGTACCTGAATTCGTTGGCGTGTCCTCGTTCGTTGTCCAACGTAGTACCTGAATATTATGCTGTGTAAATATTGGCCGATCAAGTCTAAAGTAAATTTATAAAACAAGAATTTAAAATAATTTTTTAAAACTTATATGCCTTCTCAAAGTCATCACTTTTTTTTTATAGAATATTTAAGTTTTAACTTTGTTTTTCGTTTCTTAAGTGCGTGATGTTTGTCATTTTATGCCCAAGCCCGGCCCTGTAACTATTCATTCTACTATATATTTACAGTTTTCTTTATAGTATAGTTATTCAGTAACTTGAAGTTCCTAAAAAATTGCTTCTTTTAATGCAGTTCGACAACACGACTATAAATGGACAAACCTCTAGCATATAATCGATTGTACAACTGAACCACAAATTAACAAGCTACAAAAAAGATATGTGCAATGGGTGTGCCCCATGTGCCTCTGGTTATCCATGTTATATTCCAATATCAGAATTACCTATCAGACCTTATTCCTTTCTTCGATCTTCATGTAGCCGGCCATGTGGGATCTGCCTTCATTTTTGACAAGATACGTTCATCATTTTTCTTCATCGTCTTTAACTTAACTTGAAAACATTCATGTCTCGTCTAAGTTTTTTTCTAAATCCAATGTGTTTATAATTGTAATGAATAATTTCCTTTAATAAGTACGTATAAGTCAACAGCTATTAGGTTTACTCTACCTAAAAATAAAATAAAAATGTGAAATATTTATTGTAGTGTATCTAATAGGCGGCCTCTAAATGGAATGTGGCAATTTTGATCTCAAAATTTGTATTCTGGTTTGATTTGCCTGCTTATAAATTAAATAATAAAGGAATTATTCTTGTTTACCATCCTTCCCAGCCAATCAATTTGGTCTACGTTTAAGACACTCTACTTATCAACAAAGCCTCTGTTTTTTTTTGTTCAAATACCTTTATTCGAGTCATGAGATAAATACTGTTTAATGAGTGCTGTTATAGGCGTAGCCCACATTTTCGACTTGGCATCCCTAACAGATTGGACTACAAGGAAAAAATAATTTTATCGCAGACAGATGTGTACGAATCCTTAGTAACTCAGAATATTACAGCTATTATAGGCTATGTCGCTTTTAGTATCCCTTGAAAAGATTAAAGTAGGTAACGATACGGTTACATGAAACCTTTTGTATTATGTCATTTATTATTGCCATAGGAGACGTAGGATTAGGTAGAGAACATTTTAAAATAAATATATTCCTTATTATATTTGTTAATATAATATATAATATTAATATATCATATATTAATTCAACAAATTCAATTTATCTGGGTAATGAATTTAGACAAATACATTAATTATATATATATATATGTGTGTGAATATACTAATTTCCGTATATGCGACATTTATACCGAGCCCGCCTGCGAGGGTGTATACGAGATAGGAAGTTTCTGATTATTTACAGTTAATACCTTTCTATGGTATAAAGAATTCCACACTTCTCCAATTAATTCCATAGCCGTGTTAATTAATTAGCTTATCCACTATATGAGAATCGTAGAATAATTTCGTGTCAATAATATTTGGGTCTATTGCCATTTCAGATTTGAGTCAGTCAGGTTATTTCGTGGTTAGGTTAATTTAATTCTCTCTATACCATTTCTCTTTTTTTTCTTCTTTTTTTTTTTTGTCTCTCGCTTTTGTTTGTTCACAATCTCCCAACAACAAAGACTATTATATGGTAATGGATGAAAGGGCAATAATCCCACCCTAGCCAGAGTGGTCATCAATTTATAAAGTGGGAAATTTAGGTGTCCATCTTGTCTTTATTTATTCATCTCGAAGAAAGAATGAGATTCATGCATACGTATTTTGTTTGTTGTGCTACGTACTATTTAGTTTAAGTCCGAAATGAAAAGTACTTTCGTATTCCGCATATAAAATAAAGGTCAGTGTAAAATATAAAAACGTGACTGACTTTTAAATGATTTTTGTACATTATTAAGAAGGTAATTTTACTATTATCATCATAGGAGACAGTACTATTTAGTTTAAGTCCGAAATGAAAAGTACTTTCGCATTCCGCAGGATAAAGTATTAAAAGGTATATTGTTTATTACGCATATAAAATAAAGGTCAGTGTAAAATATAAAAACGTGACTGACTTTTAAATGATTTTTGTACATTATTAAGAAGGTAATTTTACTATTATCATCATAGGAGACAGTACTATTTTTTATTAGACTATTAGACAAACGAGACAATAAAGCAGAATGTTCAAAAGAAACGTTTTTGTTTTTTTTAAATTATTTTCAGATTTCCGTTCACTGAGACTCGATTAGCATATTTATGTTTTAAATTATTGTGGAATAAACAGAAATTAGTTCCAAAGAGTTTTGTGTTTTGAGAAAGGTCTTGAACAAACACTTAAGCTACGGAAAATGTCAGCGTTGTATGTGTTTGACCCACCCAGCCCTATGTTTTTTGCTGTCCAATTTTCACACCAGATGGGCATAATTCCCGTAAGCCCTTAGTTTTCCTTCGGTTAAAATATCCCATACAGTACAAAAAAAATACCAACACTCTCCTTCTCTGCTGGTTGTAGTTACCTTCGTAAAAATCTGCATAAAAACGAAGACTATCAAGCTAAAATTTTATTTTGGCATATTATATTAACGATGTAAGCATTCGTTAACGAAATTTTGCTGGATCCTATTGTAAATTTATTAATACGAGGATTTATATCATTTCCCTACCTTTCAGCTCTAACATGGATTACATAGGGCGTAAATAAATTACTAAACATATTTTAGTACACAAATTTTCAATTATTATCTAAATATTACCTCTACATTTACTGCAATATACCAAATATATTGACCTGTAGTTGTACTTCGATGATTGTTTTCTTATTTGTGTTTACTGTTTATTTTCACCTTACGGTTACCGTACTCTTGTACTCGTGCAATTAAATTTTCATATTTTGTTATCAGAACCATAAATAAAAAAAAAACAAAAAAAAACACGGTCCCTAAATAAATAAACTAGTAATTAAACAACTCCATTACATCAATCAATGATGATTTGACAATAACAAAATTTAACCGAATCGAAAATAAACATACATGCTTATAATAACAATTTCAAATAGGGCATATTCGCTAAGTAACGAGACAATCTCTAATAGCTCCCTGTAACACGACACCCCTGTGACAAATACTTCCTAATATATTGTAAGATACGTTGCTCACTGTCGGGGTTCCTCAGCCATTCCATTACCACTCATATTTAACCTCTACAATATATATTTCTGTTCATCAGAATCAGATTCAGGCAGGTACAAATAGTATGTCAAATCGTTGTTCATAAATAGAATTTACGAAGCCTTAATATATCTTTTTCATCAACCTAAGCCGATCTCCCAAAAGGCACTTCAACTCAATTCTATACAATCGGCTAAAAAAAAACTGAAATGGGAAAACTATAAATATGAGAGAAAAAATATCGTATAATACTCGTACCTTCGTATAATAAAAGAAATAATTATTGCCAATTGTGGAAGAGTATAATTAAATAATAAATCTTCCGTCTTTCCACAAAATGGTAATTATTGACTAATAAATTTTTCATTTGTCATTTTCAGTTGCTAAAATGAAAGGTCGCATAATAACAAACTTCGACTGTGCATATGGAAACAATACAAAATCTATCATTAAAAAATCCTCTTAGACGATGAACAACCAAGGATATTATTACGTATAATAACGAACTACTGTCAACGAAAGAGTATAGTATATGTAACGAATTCATAGACTATACTCCAGTCGGACGAAACAGAATAAATTTAGATAAATTCTCCCAGATAAAAACCATAAAAAACAAAATAGAGAACAATAATTTAATAAAATCAAGCGAAGGCAAATCTAATATAAATATGAAACAGATGAATACATGGATAGAACTACATAACTAGAGGTCAAGGGGGGGGGGCTGAACAAAGTAGGGGCAACGATCACAGGCTGATATGGAGGATGACGTAACTCCTTCCATCCGAAGGTTTGAACCATGTGAGGACGACGTGGTCAAAGGTGTTTCGCACGAGGGGCTGTGGCTATGATTACAGTTTTTGTGCGACATTGTTTACATTTAGATATTTGTAAGAAGTGGAATATGAGTAGGTACAGGGTAGTTACATAGAACATGAGGAATGTGAATGATGTGTATGCGGGATTATCTACAAATTCTAGGTTCTCTAATACATTACACTCGTCAAGATGAGGCATAGTTAAATTACTAAAGCCCACGTTACATAATTTATATGCTTATGTTCATAGGTTAGTATGTTTGTAAATACATTTGTTGTTATAAATAGATTTTTTAGTATTTAGTTTAACATTAGATGTTAGGGGTGATTGAACGGGCAATGAGGTATACATTAGATATACATGGATAATTATTTTACTAAAGTTAGTACAGTACATTTTATGCTTGATATAGTTGCAATTTCCCATAAACTTATTTTGAATATCATATAATATAAGGTTAGTAGTGTGAGTTTGGGTGTTCTGGCACACCGATATGGACCAATCAGAGAGCTCCATTTGGCCCCGCCCCTTTACCCCCACCCTACCCCTAGGCCACGCCCCCTTCACCCCCACCCTACTAGGCCACGCCCCCTTTACCCCCACACCTACTAGGCCACGCCCCTTTACCCCCTACTCACCCCCCACCCCTCCCCCACCCTACCCTAACCAGCCAATGACAGGGCTTGACGGCCATTTTGACCACGCCCCTTACCCCCACCCCGCCTTTATAAACAAAATGGAGACCCTTTAGACCACGCCCCCTACCCCCACCCCGCACTTTCATCCGCCATTTTGTTCCCCACCTCCTTACATAACCGCCATCCCTGAACAACGTTTAATTCCTAATCTCCTCACCAGATAGCGCCTTATATCATAACCTTATCCATATATAACCACACTTGATGAACTAAATGACCGCTAGAGTGCGCCACCTTTATAACCTTCTTCTTATATAACCTCATAATAATAATAACAAACAATATGGCCACTCTATTTATATCCTTACTAGTTTATAACCATAACTTTCATCCGCCATTTTGTTCCCCCACCTCCTTACATAACCGCCATCCCTGAACACCCTTTAATTCCCATTCTCCTCACCAGATAGCGCCTTATATCATAACCTTATCCATATATAACCACACTTGATGAACTAAATGACCGCTAGAGTGCGCCACCTTTATAACCTTCTTCATATATAACCTCATAATAATAATAACAAACAATATGGCCGCTCTATTTATATCCTTACTAGTTTATAACCATAACTTTCATCCGCCATTTTGTTCCCCCACCTCCTTACATAACCGCCATCCCTGAACACCCTTTAATTCGCAATCTCCTCACCAGATAGCGCCTTATATCATAACCTTATCTATATATAACCACACTTGATGAACTAAATGACCGCTAGAGTGCGCCACCTTTATAACCTTCTTCATATATAACCTCATAATAATAACAAACAATATGGCCGCTCTATTTATATCCTTACTAGTTTATAACCATATCGGAAACTAAATGTAAACAAAAATATTATTTGTAAACATTAATGCCTGGTGGTTTTAAATTCGCTGAATGCCAACAAAAAATAAATGATACATCCCAAGGAAAAATCATGAACATTAAGAAAGATGAAATCATGACAAAACAAATCCCGAACATTGCGCAAGAAAGAAGCAATGAGCAATTTGAAAGGCAAATTCATTTAAATCATGAATTGGAATCTAAACTTCATTTGAGCCAAGTCATATGTCCGAATAGATTAAAAATATCAGAAATTCAAAATTACCCTCAAAGTAATTCAGACTTATTTAGTAGTTTACCAAAATACCCTCCTTCCCGAAGCTATCCTCCAAATGTTAAGAGGCCACCTACACTTTTTCTACAGGCAAAGCAAAGCAAAGACAAAATCATAGCAGTATGGAATCTCAGGTCTGGCGACCAGCAACCAGAAAACATACATAAATACCAAATTTTTTGTTTTGAACAAAAAATTGAGTTAAAAAACAAGAGTTTTGGGAGCCATAGCTGGTGGAACAGATTGGGAGATATGATGGGACTAACTCTGCCTATGGCATGTTATTTGGAAGCGTCCAAACCTATGTAAGGAGGTGGGGAACAAAATGGCGGATGAAAGTGCGGGGTGGGGGTAGGGGGCGTGGTCTAAAGGGTCTCCATTTTGTTTATAAAGGCGGGGTGGGGGTAAGGGGCGTGGTCAAAATGGCCGTCAAGCCCTGTCATTGGCTGGTTAGGGTAGGGTGGGGGAGGGGTGGGGGGTGAGTAGGGGGTAAAGGGGCGTGGCCTAGTAGGTGTGGGGGTAAAGGGGGCGTGGCCTAGTAGGGGTGGGGGTGAAGGGGGCGTGGCCTAGGGGTAGGGTGGGGGTAAAGGGGCGGGGCCAAATGGAGCTCTCTGATTGGTCCATATCGGTGTGCCAGAACACCCAAACTCACACTACTAACCTTATATTATATGATATTCAAAATAAGTTTATGGGAAATTGCAACTATATCAAGCATAAAATGTACTGTACTAACTTTAGTAAAATAATTATCCATGTATATCTAATGTATACCTCATTGCCCGTTCAATCACCCCTAACATCTAATGTTAAACTAAATACTAAAAAATCTATTTATAACAACAAATGTATTTACAAACATACTAACCTATGAACATAAGCATATAAATTATGTAACGTGGGCTTTAGTAATTTAACTATGCCTCATCTTGACGAGTGTAATGTATTAGAGAACCTAGAATTTGTAGATAATCCCGCATACACATCATTCACATTCCTCATGTTCTATGTAACTACCCTGTACCTACTCATATTCCACTTCTTACAAATATCTAAATGTAAACAATGTCGCACAAAAACTGTAATCATAGCCACAGCCCCTCGTGCGAAACACCTTTGACCACGTCGTCCTCACATGGTTCAAACCTTCGGATGGAAGGAGTTACGTCATCCTCCATATCAGCCTGTGATCGTTGCCCCTACTTTGTTCAGCCCCCCCCCCTTGACCTCTAGTTATGTAGTTCTATCCATGTATTCATCTGTTTCATATTTATATTAGATTTGCCTTCGCTTGATTTTATTAAATTATTGTTCTCTATTTTGTTTTTTATGGTTTTTATCTGGGAGAATTTATCTAAATTTATTCTGTTTCGTCCGACTGGAGTATAGTCTATGAATTCGTTACATATACTATACTCTTTCGTTGACAGTAGTTCGTTATTATACGTAATAATATCCTTGGTTGTTCATCGTCTAAGAGGATTTTTTAATGATAGATTTTGTATTGTTTCCATATGCACAGTCGAAGTTTGTTATTATGCGACCTTTCATTTTAGCAACTGAAAATGACAAATGAAAAATTTATTAGTCAATAATTACCATTTTGTGGAAAGACGGAAGATTTATTATTTAATTATACTCTTCCACAATTGGCAATAATTATTTCTTTTATTATACGAAGGTACGAGTATTATACGATATTTTTTCTCTCATATTTATAGTTTTCCCATTTCAGTTTTTTTTTAGCCGATTGTATAGAATTGAGTTGAAGTGCCTTTTGGGAGATCGGCTTAGGTTGATGAAAAAGATATATTAAGGCTTCGTAAATTCTATTTATGAACAACGATTTGACATACTATTTGTACCTGCCTGAATCTGATTCTGATGAACAGAAATATATATTGTAGAGGTTAAATATGAGTGGTAATGGAATGGCTGAGGAACCCCGACAGTGAGCAACGTATCTTACAATATATTAGGAAGTATTTGTCACAGGGGTGTCGTGTTACAGGGAGCTATTAGAGATTGTCTCGTTACTTAGCGAATATGCCCTATTTGAAATTGTTATTATAAGCATGTATGTTTATTTTCGATTCGGTTAAATTTTGTTATTGTCAAATCATCATTGATTGATGTAATGGAGTTGTTTAATTACTAGTTTATTTATTTAGGGACCGTGTTTTTTTTTTGTTTTTTTTTTATTTATGGTTCTGATAACAAAATATGAAAATTTAATTGCACGAGTACAAGAGTACGGTAACCGTAAGGTGAAAATAAACAGTAAACACAAATAAGAAAACAATCATCGAAGTACAACTACAGGTCAATATATTTGGTATATTGCAGTAAATGTAGAGGTAATATTTAGATAATAATTGAAAATTTGTGTACTAAAATATGTTTAGTAATTTATTTACGCCCTATGTAATCCATGTTAGAGCTGAAAGGTAGGGAAATGATATAAATCCTCGTATTATTAAATCTACAATAGGATCCAGCAAAATTTCGTTAACGAATGCTTACATCGTTAATATAATATGCCAAAATAAAATTTTAGCTTGATAGTCTTCGTTTTTATGCAGATTTTTACGAAGGTAACTACAACCAGCAGAGAAGGAGAGTGTTGGTATTTTTTTTGTACTGTATGGGATATTTTAACCGAAGGAAAACTAAGGGCTTACGGGAATTATGCCCATCTGGTGTGAAAATTGGACAGCAAAAAACATAGGGCTGGGTGGGTCAAACACATACAACGCTCACATTTTCCGTAGCTTAAGTGTTTGTTCAAGACCTTTCTCAAAACACAAAACTCTTTGGAACTAATTTCTGTTTATTCCACAATAATTTAAAACATAATTATGCTAATCGAGTCTCAGTGAACGGAAATCTGAAAATAATTTAAAAAAAACAAAAACGTTTCTTTTGAACATTCTGCTTTATTGTCTCGTTTGTCTAATAGTCTAATAAAAAATAGTACTGTCTCCTATGATGATAATAGTAAAATTACCTTCTTAATAATGTACAAAAATCATTTAAAAGTCAGTCACGTTTTTATATTTTACACTGACCTTTATTTTATATGCGTAATAAACAATATACCATTTAATACTTTATCCTGCGGAATGCGAAAGTACTTTTCATTTCGGACTTAAACTAAATAGTACTGTCTCCTATGATGATAATAGTAAAATTACCTTCTTAATAATGTACAAAAATCATTTAAAAGTCAGTCACGGGATTATTGCCCTTTCATCCATTACCATATAATAGTCTTTGTTGTTGGGAGATTGTGAACAAACAAAAGCGAGAGACAAAAAAAAAATAAGAAGAAAAAAAAGAGAAATGGTATAGAGAGAATTAAATTAACCTAACCACGAAATAACCTGACTGACTCAAATCTGAAATGGCAATAGACCCAAATATTATTGACACGAAATTATTCTACGATTCTCATATAGTGGATAAGCTAATTAATTAACACGGCTATGGAATTAATTGGAGAAGTGTGGAATTCTTTATACCAAAGAAAGGTATTTTTATAGTTTTCTTTTATTATTTTCATTATTAAATGAAAATAATACTGATCGGATGACACATAAACTTTAGAAGTTTATACAAACAAAAACAAAACTATTATTAGAAGTATTGACCCTAGTTAAGTCTATGGAATTATCAGCAAGTGAAGCTTTTGCTTTCATTATCACTTAATCTATAAAACAGATCGTAAATATTCTTTGAATGCTTAAGTCCATTATAATTAATTTTATATCAAGGATATAAATGAGCTCATACAATTTTATACACGACAACGACCTCCCTATCTTTTCGTAACATTTATAATTTTTTTATAAACACTATCTTTTCACTCAGGTAAAATATTCAAATCACACACACACACTCAACAATTTTTCTCTATTGTTACTAATTACCAGTAGAATTGTCTAGTATTTTAATTAAAAACCAATATGTATTACTAATCACACTCTACCGTCTTTTCAACAAATGTTTTCCAAATCGCATTATGATCCATAAAACAATGTACCTTCGAACTAATCCATACTAATTAGCATAATAATTTAGTTAAGTAAAAAATTAAAACAACTTGTACGCTTTTCAAGCAATTTAAAACCTTGCAAAATTTGAACTATTATTACTATAAACTTTGTAAAATTTCAACACCCGTTATAAACAACCAATTCAACAAACCGAACGCAGCAACATAATATTGTGGATCCACTTAAAAAAAAAAAAAAAATTTCATAAATTTTTTTTATTTATAAGGGAAGGCAATTGTAACATTCATGATATTTGAGAATATCATGACCAGCCACCCTCCCACTTTGTCCAGCATCTGCCCTTATGCTCTTAGGAGTGGGGATGAGATAAAGGGCCAGTCTTAGCTAAGAGCCAGAGAGCAAAGCAGAGCAAGCTCCCGTTCCGTTGACGGTCATCAACACAAGCAGAAGAAGAAGAAGAAGAAGAAAAAGAAGAAGAAGAAGAAGAAGATTACACGGATACCATCGATTGGGTGATATTGATATTGTTTTTTTATTATGGATCCATTGAAAGGGATTGAGCTCAATTTTCAATTTTCATGTATTTTTTTGTAATTAGTAGTAATTATCCTTGTTCAAAGGAATTGAATATTTTTTTTATATAAAATCTATGTCAGCATTCTATATAATTATAATTATTTGTTATAACCATTTTATTGTATATATTTCACAATTCCCAGTTTCTCAATTTATTAATAACTATAACATTAGCCTTGAGATCGGGCGATTCAATCGGGATAATTTCTTATGTCGAAGACATAAAAATAAGTTGAATTAAAGATCTCATGACGGACCTACCAAATTAGTTAAGGTCAATTGATCTAATAAATTAGAAAAATAAAATGGTAAAATATGAGGTAGGTTTCAATGGGGGCCGCTCCGGGATTAACTTAAAAAAAAAAATTCTAAAGAAACCAAAGGAATTGTGAGGTATTGCATGTTAGAATAATAACTAGAACTAGCCACTAACATATTATATTTTTTCTTATAATTTTACATTTGTTACACAGACACAAATGACGAACACAAACATGTCCGGGTCAGAGTCAGGTATAATAACGGTTGGGTCAAAAGACCCCCCAGCCCCCGACCCCGAACCCACGATAAATCATTCCAAGATGTTACAACTAATCCTTGCCCAGTTAAACAGTCAATTTAACGCACTTAAAGAAAATAACAAAGAAATAAACGAAAAATTAAACAGTCAATCAAACGCACTTAAAGAGAATAATAAAGAACAAAAAGAGTTGAGCGGGAAGTTTGATCAATTAAGGGAAGAAATAAAATCGGGAAGATCAGCTAAATTCGAACAAGGTTACACGGATGTAAACGATAAATTAGATAGACAATTACGAATTTGTGAGGAGAGAACACTCCAAGGAAATAATAATGTAAATTCAAAATTAAAAGAAGAAATCATTCTATTGAAAAATACGTCAGATCATGAAAAAACAAATTAATCAAAGTCACAACTAGTTGATGCTGATTGTCAGACAGATCTTAGCTTATATTCAATTAAGGATAATGAAGAGAAGATGACTTCATTGGAGGATGAACAGAAGATTGCAGATAACAATGATGAGTGTACCTCACGTCAACATGATCTAATAAAGCTTGACTATGAGAATAATATGAGTTTGTTGGAAAATAAATTTTCAGAGTTAGAAGATACAGCGAATATTAAGAAAGGAGAAGTGATTTCATTGAAAGATCAAATTACAGAGCATCAGCAGACAACCAGTGATAACGTGAAAAATTTAAAAATAATTCAAAATAAAGTTTTGGATATGAAGAAATTGGAATCTCAAATTCCAACTCATCTTGATGAAATTCCTTTTTGCGTGTTTGATTTGAACAACATTAAAATTAATGAATGGAAGGCATTTAAAAATAATTACAGGGATGTTCTTTGTTCGATACAATATGACTTCAAAAAAAGAAAAAAAATTATAGTTTTCTTTTATTATTTTCATTATTAAATGAAAATAATACTGATCGGATGACACATAAACTTTAGAAGTTTATACAAACAAAAACAAAACTATTATTAGAAGTATTGACCCTAGTAAAGTCTATGGAATTATCAGCAAGTGAAGCTTTTGCTTTCATTATCACTTAATCTATAAAACAGATCGTAAATATTCTTTGAATGCTTATGTCCATTATAATTAATTTTATAGCAAGGATATAAATGAGCTCATACAATTTTATACACGACAACGACCTCCCTATCTTTTCGTAACATTTATAATTTTTTTATAAACACTATCTTTTCACTCAGGTAAAATATTCAAATCACACACACACACTCAACAATTTTTCTCTATTGTTACTAATTACCAGTAGAATTGTCTAGTATTTTAATTAAAAACCAATATGTATTACTAATCACACTCAACCGTCTTTTCAACAAATGTTTTCCAAATCGCGTTATGATCCATAAAACAATGTACCTTCGAACAAATCCATACTAATTAGCATAATAATTTAGTTAAGTAAAAAATTAAAACAACTTGTACGCTTTTCAAGCAATTTAAAACCTTGCAAAATCCTGTCCTTCTATCTCCACACTCGGCACTTGACTATCTACAACAAACACAATCTCACACACAAGCTTCAGTTCATACCTTAATCCGTTAAGGTTAAGTTAATTCGTCAGCACTGGACGGACGAAACCTCAGCGATCAATAAGGCCATTACACAGTCCTCTCCAGCGGGTAAGTCCGTCTCAGTGAACGAAACAATTTCAGCTTCGAAGGATGCCACAAACCTGCGAGACTCCCATTCTGATTCTTCAGCTTGCAAGAGCCCCCGGGAGTAACAGATATGACAGTGTAGGGACCCTCATACTTGGGGTACAGTTTGGCTGCAACCCTGTTCACTGCTGAAGAGAGCTGGAACGCTTTCCTGAGAACCAGGTCTCCTGGAGTGAAGCGTTCATTTCTGCGTCTGAAGTTGTATCGACGGGTCTGCTCCATACTCGCCTTTAGGGAGTTTTCCTCGGCTACATGGTGTATTTCCGGTAGTCGTGTCATCTTTTCGGCCCATGATGAGCGCTCCTCTTCCCGTACCTCCAATGTCTCGATCTTGGGAACATCATGCAGAGGCTTCAGCTCCCTTCCAAAATTCAAGAATGCTGGGCTGAACTTAGTTGAACTATGGAGAGATGTATTAAGGGCAAATTGAATTTCTCCTATTTGCTCGTCCCAGCGTTGGTGTTTCTTACCTAGGTATGTAACTATTAACTGTTTGATGTTCCTGTTTGCTCGTTCAGTGGGGTTTGCTTGTGAGTGATAAAGAGGGGTAGTTTCTCTCTTGATTCCATATTTCTCCGCAAGATCACTAACCACCCGGCTTACGAAATTCTTCGCATTGTCTGTAAGTAATCTGGCCGGAGCTCCGTACCTATTTAGTATACGTGACTTCAGTTTTGAGACGATATTTTGGGAAGTAGCTTTTCGTATTGGGCATAACTCCACCCATCTGCTAAAAACATCCATGAAGACAAGTAGGTATACGTTGCCTTTAGAGCTTCGTGGGTAGGGACCCATGATATCCACCGATACTAATTCCCATGGTTGCTTGTTGTAACGAGGGTACATCAATCCACGAGGTGGTCCATTGTTGGGTTTTACCTTTTGGCATGTTTCACATTGCGTCACGTATTTGCTAATATCGTTATACATTCCTGGCCAATAATACAGCCGGTTAATCCTGGCCATCGTTTTCTCTATTCCTAAGTGTCCCGATTGTGGATGATCATGATTGTCATGTAATATTTGTTCTCGAAGGTGTTGCGGTACGACAACTTTCCACTCTTCACTGGGGTCTTCTAGGTCTTCTTTTAATGGATTCTTCCGATGGTATAATAACTGTCCCTCTTTTATACTCCATCTAGGGTGGTTTTCTGGGTTCTGGTGGACTCGATAGCGTTTCTGATCATACCATGCATCACCAGATGGCGGTATGTCCCCGAAAGACGTTTCGATAGATGTAATAGGAACTGGGATTGATAAAACGGAAAGTGCATTTATGCGTGATAACGCGTCTGCTACGGTGTTAAATTTCCCTTTGCGATATTCGATTTTAAGCTCGTATGGTTGTAATCTAAGAGCCCATCTGGCCAAACGTCCTGAAGGGGTTTTCAGATTCAACAGCCACTTGAGACTAGCGTGGTCGGTAATGACAGTAAATGGGTATCCTTCCAAATAGTGGCGATTCTTCTCTATCCCAAATAATACCGCAAGACATTCCTTTTCGGTAACGGAATAATTTCTTTCGGCGGCATTCAATGTACGAGAACAAAAGGCGATTACTCTTTCTTCGTCATCTTGTATTTGAGTTAATACAGCTCCAAGACCTGTTTCACTGGCGTCCGTTTGTAATTGAAAAGGTTGCTCAAAATCAGGTCTAGCTAGTATTGGGGCTTCAGTCAAAACAGTCTTCAGAGTATTGAAAGATTTATCTTGTTCTCCAGACCAAACCCAATTAGTTTTCCGTTTGAGCAATGATGTAAGCGGGGATACGACTGTGGAAAAATCCTTTATGAATCGCCGGTACCAGCCAGCCATTCCAAGGAACCGTCTAAGCTGCGCTACATTGTCTGGAGGTGGAATCGTTGTAACAGCGTTAACCTTGTCCGGGTCAACACTCATGCCATTCCTATTTATTAGATATCCCAAATATCTAACTTCTGTGCATCCAAAGTCACATTTCTCCGGGTTGACACGCAAGCCTGAATCATGAAGTCTTCGGAACACTTCTTTGAGCATATCCAGATGTAACTTCAACGTTGGAGTACATACTAAGATATCATCCAGGAACACTACCACATACGGGTAAAGCTCGGGTCCAAATATTGAATCTGCTAATCTTTGAAATGTTGCGGGAGAATTGGTTAGCCCAAATGGCATTACTTTAAATCGAAATAAACCTCTACCTGGTACTGTAAAGGCAGTGATCTCTTTACTATTTTCGTCTGCAAGTGGCACTTGGAAAAATGCTTGCTTGAGGTCAAATTTTGATAGATATCTTGCTTGTCGAAGTCCGTCTAGTAGAGATGTCATGTGGGGCATTGGATACGAATCTTTACAAGTCACTTGATTTACTTTGCGAAAGTCGATACAAAAACGGTAGCCTGATCCTTTTCGTACCATGACCACTGGTGAAGACCATGGAGATTGACAGGGCTCTACCAAGTTCTCCCCCAACATTCGGTCTAATTCGCTGTACATTGCCTCAAGTACTTTAGGTGAGTAGTGGTAGGATCGTTGCTTGATAGGTTGGGCATCTTCTACATCAATTTTATGACTTATACAGGTTGTTAAACCTGGAGAACTTTCAATGGTAGCCAAACCTTCCTTCACGACCCTTTCCAAAACACTACGTTCCGAAGGACAAAGCATGCCTATACCGCATAGGCCTGGAGTCTCACCGTTTTTCAATGCAATCTCACGGCAAAAGCGATATCGACGTTTAGGTTCATCGTGAAACCACCAGGTTTCTTCCTGGAAGTACGTGCACATATTACAATTCGATAGAAAGTCTAGCCCCAAAATAAAAGAAAACGGAAGCGGGACTAGTACATAGAATTTGGTGTGGAAAGTTCTCTCTTCTACGGTAATCGGCACAATATATCGCTGATTCACTACATGTTTACTTCCATCAGCGACATAGACCTCGGATTCCGGTACAGACTCTGCGACATACCCCAATTGGCTAAAGATTTTCACCCCTTCTGGCCCAACCAAGGATATTGTAGCGCCGGAGTCAAAAAGAGCCAAGTATGTGCGTTCACCGCATTGGCCACGTTTCCCTAATTTCACAGCCACATATAATTGCTTATAGATTTTATGTGACGGTGGTGACGGTACGGTACTTGGTTTGGTAGAAAGTGACATGGTAACTGGGTCAACTGAGATTATGGGAATGGGAATGACCCTTACTTCCGATCCCCTTGGTAGTTTTCCTGACATCGAGGACATGTATCGATAGATACCCCAGAGGTTCCACAGCGATAACAAAACTGTTTTCGTGGTAGAGAGCATCGGGAATAAACGTGAGGTCCCCCACAATTCCAACACTTTAGTTTCCGGTCTGTTCGATCTAACTGCTTTGTTGTCTTAATTTGTAATTTTTGTGCCTCCGAGGAAGTGTTCTCGGTAATCTCGGTTGCTGTCTTACTATCGCATGAATCTTCACATTTTATTTGTGAGATACTAGATAATCGTTTATAATTTGGACCGCTGCCGCGCCTAGTGGTGTTCGGAGATGTCGTTTTATCTTTAGCTCTTGTCTTTTGTTCTCTGCCCTCATGAGCCATCATCTCGAAAACTCTGCACCGATCTGTGACAAAATCAATTAATTCTCGATATGACGGAATTTCTTTGGAGTTGTATTGCTCCTCAAATGCTCTCCTGGTGCCGGGATCTAAATTAGAGAGGGCCATGTGTAATTTAATAAAATCACCCATGTCCTCTATGCCAAGAGCCGATAGAGCAGAAAAGTTATTTTCATGCTCCGATAAAAATGTCTGCAAATTGGTAGACGATGAATTATTTAGTGGGACAAAATCCATTACCTTCTTTATATAAAATCTGGCCAGACGTCTCCTATTTTGATATCGTGAAACAAGAGTGTCGTAAGCCAGAGTGTAATTCCTTTCATCTAGCGCAAATCCCGAAACAAGAGATAAAGCCTCCTCACGTAAACAACTACGTAAGTAATGGAATTTCCTTATGGTAGATAAGGAATTTTCTCTGTGAACCATAGAGTCAAAAAGAGAATAGAAAGCACTCCATTCTTCCAATTTACCCGTGAACAACGGAAGATCAATTTTCGGAAGTTCCTGAGGAACAAAGTGACACGCCTTATGAGCAGGACTGGTTGTAGTTCAGGAGGGCTGCTCGCTTGCACCGCTTTATAGTAATTACCTTTAGCTGTATCGATTAGTTCCATAAAGGAGATCTGTACTGAAGAAGTGTTTATCTTTTCCTTTGGTTGTTGAACCGTCACATTATAATCCCTAATCTTCGACTGTATTTCATCAAACAGTGCTTCATATTTACTTAACCGTTCATAGAACGGCTTAAAATCCATTACGGTATCGACACTTAACTTTTTAGACCTCTCAAAAATCGACTGCACAGCAGCAAACATATCCTCCCTCTCTAATAATAACCTTTCTGGATCACTCATGACGATAATTAATTACGTTATTCCTCTTGTAATGGTAATCAGCAGAAACAAACATGAACAGTATTCTATTCTAAGTACTTATCATTTCTGTAGAAATATGATCTAAATAAAAGTAATTTTTAGCAATGAATTACGTACGTTATCAATCTTCAATATGTCCGAGTTCGGGGCGCCATTTATGTACTGTAGTATTTTAGGTTAGGTTCAGGGTAATAAAATTTAACGATATTGACATCCACTGCTAAGGAACACTTCTTTATTTAGTTTTAACAGAAACAAAATACAACACTATAAAAACTGAGAGAGAGATTTTTCTCAAGTCCTTCTATCTCCACACTCGGCACTTGACTATCTACAACAAACACAATCTCACACACAAGCTTCAGTTCATACCTTAATCCGTTAAGGTTAAGTTAATTCGTCAGCACTGGACGGACGAAACCTCAGCGATCAATAAGGCCGTTACAAGAGCAAGCTCCCGTTCCGTTGACGGTCATCAACACAAGCAGAGGAGAAGAAGAAGAAGAAGAAGAAGAAGAAGATTACACGGATATCATCGATTGGGTGATATTGATATTGTTTTTTTATTATGGATCCATTGAAAGGGATTGAGCTCAATTTTCAATTTTCATGTATTTTTTTGTAATTAGTAGTAATTATCCTTGTTCAAAGGAATTGAATATTTTTTTTATATAATCTATGTCAGCATTCTATATAATTATAATTATTTTTTATAACCATTTTATTGTATATATTTCACAATTCCCAGTTTCTCAATTTATTAATAACTATAACTGGTTTAGCCAGTGGACTGTAATTAATTAGCAAAAATTTATTCAAATCAATAAAATAATTGAATCTGAGAATTTCAAAACTATCAATCGGCTTTCCAAACGATCGAAAACCCAAATATTTATTCGTCCTCTCAAAACCCCCAATAACGAAAAACTGTTCACACTTACCTGGGGTCGGATAGCTTCTTTCTCGAGCGGTTCGGCTTTTAGGAGGAATATGAGGGATAGGAAAGGATAAAAAAAGTCTAGGACCAGCCCGAATCCACCTGATGACCACGCCAAGAATTCAGAAGCAGCGAACAATTCTTCCCCAGTGGTTGGCGATGAAAGGATCGTTTTACCCATATGAAAAACTATAACTATAACGGAAAATAAAACCATGCACCAACCATCGGAAAAATTTGAAAATAAAAAAAAAAACGGAAATAACTTTCGCTGGTTCTGGCAAACACCCCACTCGATCGGAGCACAGATCCAGCCTCTTCAAACTAATAGAACACAATGGCCAATTACTCCCAAAACGCTTTCCTTGTATTACTTGTAGAATTGGCTTGCCAGAGCGCAGCACCTCCCAGAGCTATTTCCCCTACAGATAAATCAAAATCTCTCGCGGTAATCCTCCCGCGTAAACATCCCCCCGCCTCTGAAAGGTTATTTTCAGATAAGGTCAGAATACACACACACAAAAAAAAAAACACTTATCCATCATCATAAATTATACAAAGAAACACATGAGCTTACTATACAACAAACAAAAAAAAACAAAATAAAATAATATCAACAAACAAAATACTGGTACTACTGTGACGGCAAAGGGTAATAAAGCTTAGTTACCGGCCTCTTATACCGACCCGTAGCTACCCGTACAAGTGCCACTCTCACGACCCCATCGGTTCCCGGAAACACCTCCTCAACTACTCCAATTGGCCATTTTAAAGGAAGGAGGTTGGGCTGATCCACGATTACAACAGTTCCTACAGTGAGCGAAGCAGAGGACTTTGACCATTTGTGTCGAATCTGCAACTCATGCAGGTACTCTTTTCTCCACCTATTCCAAAACGACCGGACCAGCTGATCGACTAGCTCGTAGCGGGTAAGACGATTAATTTCGCTGTTCTGTACATCTCGAGCAGGAAAATATTTCAGTGGAGTAAGGTTCAAAAAATGAGCAGGGGTTAACGCGAGTGGCTCCCGCGGATCAGAACTTAGGGGGCAAAGGGGCCTCGAATTGAGGACAGCTTCAATCTGAACCAACACTGTGTTCAGCTCTTCATAAGTCAGAAGCTGGGTTCCAATAACTCGAAATAAGTGGGACTTCACCGATTTAACATTAGCTTCCCAGATCCCTCCGAAGTGAGCAGCTCCGGGTGGAATAAATTTCCACTCGATTCGATGCTCCGACAGTTGATTAGTCAGCGCATCCTGATACCCGGAAGAATTCAACCATTTTGACAATTGCTCATGAGCCCCCACAAAATTTGTCCCGCAATCCGAGTATATAATTCTACATGGACCACGGCGCGACAAAAATCGCCGGAAAGCCGCCAAGAACATGGGAGTAGACAAGTCAGATACCAGTTCAATGTGAACTGCCTTGGTCGACATACATATAAATAAACAAATATACGCCTTAAATATGAAAGGGTTTCGTCTCCTAGCCATAGTAATGCGAATCGGCCCAGCGTAGTCCACTCCAGTTTGTTCGAATGGCTTACATTGTGTAACTCTGCAAGTAGGGAGGTCACCCATTTTTGGAGGCACAACCGACGGGTGAACTCTGAAACAACGGTTACATTTTCTTATCCGACTTCTGATTATTTCTCGGGTGGATATAATCCAAAATTTTTGCCTAATTAACGATAATAACAGGTGGGGTCCGGCATGACAATTTTCCTGATGATAATAATCAATCAACCGAATAACAAAGGGGTCCTTCTTTGGCAAGACAATCGGGTGACAACTATCAAACCCTATATCAGCATTCTGCAAACGACCACCGACTCGAATAATTCCACGGTCGAGAAATGGAGATAAACGTTGAAGTTTTGGTGAACAAGTTTCCCCTTCTTTAATCTATCGAATTCTCGTGTAAAATGAAGTAGCTGGATCACTCTACAAAGATAAATTTCCGCTGTGTCTAACTCCCTTTCCCCTACTCTCATTTGGTTTGGTAATATTTTCACAAACTTTAAAACTAGCACCATCGTTCGTAATAACCGTAGGTAGCTTGAGCAACGATCAACAAGAGCACAAATGGAGTTTTCTTCCATTTTTTCTGATCGCGCCACTGTTAAAATGTTGCTGCTTTTAATTTCCGGAGGGCTTTCCAGCTCCTCCAAGTCTAATTTAACGGGCCAGCAAGTTTCTTCCGAACCCAGCCAAAGCGGTCCATTCCACCATAGGGTATGATCAACGAGCTCGCATGGCGTTAAGCCCCTGGACAGGCAATCCGCTGGATTCTCGGTGCCTGATACATGCATCCAACTATCGATGCCACAATCTTGGATTTTAGACACCCGATGAGCTACAAACCTCTGCCATCTGGACGGTGCAGCTTTAATCCAATGCAAAGCTACCGTTGAATCAGACAGTGCAACAACACGCTCAACGTTACAGCGTGTGCGAAGAGTAGATGCTGTAGCCTGCAGCAGATTTGCCAACAAAAGGGCGGCACAAAGCTCTAAGCGGGGAATAGTCAGGACCTTGGATGGAGCTACTTTAGATTTTGCACATAATAAAGAAACCTTGACAGTTTCCTCTCCCGTCAGGCCCTTTAAATAAATCACGGCTCCATAACCCATCTCGGAGGCGTCACAAAACCCAACCAACGCAACTCGCGAACCAACCAACACTCCAATGTGTCTCGGAATAGAAAGATTCGACAAAACTACCAATTCCCCTTGACAACGTTCCCACTGAATTTTAATAGAAGCTGGTGGAACCTGATCCCAGTCCAAACCCAACGCCACAGTTCCTTAATCAGGCACTTGAGAAATAAAGTCAGGGGGGCCAGTAGTCCCAAGGGGTCGAAAATTCTTGCAACTGACGAAAGGATATTTCGTTTTGTGCCGGCTTTATGTTCGTGACTGACCCGAAAGCAAAAAATATCTGTGCTGGGTTGCCACTCAAGACCCAAAACCGCTAAAGAAGTGCCCGTTTCAAAATCCTTTGTCGAAAAGGATTTATCCTCGTCGGGGAAAAGAGTGAGCATTTCGGAAGAATTAGAGGCCCATTTGGTAAACTGAAAACCTCCATTTTCGAAAAACCTTTTTGTTTGCTGATAAAGTCGTTCAGCATCTTGCAACGAGGGGACGGAAGTGATAAGATCGTCCATATACATATCCTGTGGAATTCGATCTTTGGTAGCCGGGAAATTTTTTCCTTCTTCTTCGACCAATTGACGAACAGTTCGAAGAGCCAAATAAGGTGACGAGGTGATGCCAAACACTACACAATTTAATTCGTAGATCTCCACTGGATCCTCTGACGAAAATCTCCATAATACCCGTTGGAATCTTCGGTGAGAGTCATCAATCAGAATTTGCCGATACATTTGTTTAATGTCTGCCGTCAATGCTATTGAAAATAAACGGAAGTGCAATAGTAATACGAAGATATCCGTTTGTAATTTTGGACCCACATGTAAAACGTCATTTAATGACAAATGAGCCGTAGTTTTTGCACTGGCATCAAACACTATTCTTAGAGGCGTGCTCGAACTACCAGGCTTTAATATACCATGATGTGGTATGTAATAGCCATGTTTATCCATCGGATTTGTTACCAATGACATGTGCCCTTGCTGTAAATAATCCAACATTACATCGTGATATAATACTCGACTTTCCGGGCAGCGATCTAAGCGCTTTTCTAGGTTCATAAATCTTCGTTTGGCCATCTCAAATGAATCTCCCAACCGATCGGGATGCTCCTGGAAAGGCAACGACACAACAAACCGTCCTGATACCAAACGACGCACCGAAGATTTAAAAATATTCTCACATTCTGATTCTCCGGGCGAAAGAGAAGTAATTAAGTTTGGGACCTCTTCAATTTCCCAAAACCGTCTCACCAAACTATCTAATGATGAACGGCAAACAGACATACAATTATTACTCTCGGATGTTAGGTTCAAAACTGGGGCTTTTCCCATCAAAATGTAACCCAAAACACTATCCACTGCCATCAACTGAAGAGGTTTTCCTCTGTATTTATTTTCTTTCAATAAATGAGGCACCAGCTCAGCCCCTATGATTCCATCAATATCACCCGGTAAATGAAATGTCTCATCTGCAAGTTCCAGATTTAATAGATAAGACAGCTGAGATCGATCAATTTCCCTAGCCGGCAATTTCTCGACAATCTTATCGACCACTAAAGGCTCGATCGTAAATGAAATATTCGGATTGATCCTCGAACTGAAACTACAAACTGTCTTCCCTAGAACCGGATTGACTGCTCCTCCAAAACCTACTACCGATGTTTTTAAAGGCGAAATAGGCAATTTAAGTTTTCGGCATGTTTTCGCCGTTAGAAAATGGCACTGACTGCCCGAATCAATCAAAAACCGCGCATCATGCAGTTTTCCCCCGCCATTTTGCATAGTTACTACCGCAGTAGACAGCAAAACCATAGAAGAACGCTGGGCGGAAAAACGATCTTTACAATTCGCCATCGAACAGCAGTTGATCGAGGAATTCTGCTGACCCTCCGCCCCCGAATTTACACGGTCTGGGGGATTCTTTGAAAACTCAAAATGTAACAGCGAATGATGGGGCTTATTACATTGCGAACAGGGATTCCCTTTTTTACAATTAGGTGCCAAATGGTTAGAAGAAAAACACTTTAAACAACATGCCTTTTGTTTAATAAAACGAAATCTATCCCAAGGAGACATTTTCAAAAATCCTTCACAATCAACTAATTGATGAGATCCCTGATTGCATTTCAAGCAATTTGTAGTTTTATCAAAACCATCGCTAGTACTTCCTCCCGACTGAGTTACAAAAACCTTTGGTCTGTAATTTTTTATCGGTTTTTCCGATCTGGTCGTTGACATTGAGTTATATTCCCAAGGAAGGGTTTTAATTTGTTTCTCGACGAACGTTACAAAATCCTCATAAGTAGGAATATCCTTTTCGCGAACCGCGGCTTCGAACGCCCGGCGGGACACGGGGTCTAAAATTTTCAAACCCCGATTTAAAAATATCGAATCAGCCAAATTTCCGGTGTTTAATCTTTTAAGGGCTGTTATGGGCCCACAAAATTTATCCAATACTGAGCTTAAACTCCCCCTTGATTCTGACTTTAATGGTTTGAATTCAAAAATTTGCTCTAAATAGGTATCTGCTTGAGCTCTAGGGTCATTGTAACGTTTCTGTAACGCGTCCCAAATCACTGGGTAATTTGCCGCCACTGGTGGCAGGTGCTTACAAATATTCGAGGCTTCCCCACCAAGCTTTGATACTAAATATTGAACTCTATGTTGATCGGTCAACGATTTATTTTCATGTACTAACGATTTAAACATTTCATAAAAGACCGACCATTGCGTTTGATCCCCTCTAAAACAAGGTAACTCTAATTTTGGAAGGTGTACTTCAATTTTGTTCGTCGCCAGGGTTGGTAAAAGAGTTTCAGGAACCGCGGTAGTAGCGGCCACTTTTTTCTTCGTCGCAAGGCTCTCAGCCATCTCTTCAATGTACTCAATCATCTCCATATGGGAATCGTTAAAGGTCGGAGTAAATTCCGAATCCAACTCCAACTCTAATTCATTAATTTTGAATTCTACTTCGTCATATTCGGTCAAGGTTTTTGGTATTAGACGGTAAGTAGTTTCAAATTGCTGTAAAATTTTTTTATCCGCAATGCCTTTCGACAGATCATAAATTCTTTGAATGCGCTGAAAAAGTTTTATTTGTTTTGCTTTATAAATTTTTAAAGACGATTCAATAGCCCTTTTCTCGCTCATTTTCAAAAATGAGTAGCCAACAAATCAACAAAATTAAACGGTCAAATTGGATTTGTCTATATTATTAATTAAATCGACCTTATTGAACAATTCCTAATCGAACCAGTTCCAATAAACTATTCAAACAAATACGGAAATAAAAATAAAATAAAAAACGAATAAAAGGAAAACCATAAATCCACTAGAGTTAGAAATAATAACCTTATTGTGATTTTCTTATCAGTTGAAAGGGCAATCCGGAGATTGAATTCCTCGGTTGGACCCTGAACCTCAAACTTGTTAATATAAAGGGATGACGGGTAGAAAAATTGTTAAAACTTTACGAGTTTGAACTGTAGCAAAATTAAAACTGTCTCAATGAAATTTATTTATATCAATTCTAGCTTATCAACCATTAGCAATCTAGAATAAATAATTTCTACTTTAATTTGAGCAATAATTTTACCAAACGAAACAAACAAAAAAACTTAGAAATATAAATATCCCACCAAATCGGGATAAAATATGCCGGGCTTACGCGAAACCAGTTCCAGCCAGTTGATTGTCGCTAACTTTTTTAAATTAAATTAATTTTCCAATTTAGTTCATAATAATACAATCGTATTTTTCCAATAACCATCTTCGAACTCCTTTCAATCAGGAACTGTATTTTAATTAATTGAAACAACGAACTTTCAATATAATCAATACATAAACACGAAAAAGAACAAAAACAATTTTTTTTTTTCCAAAATCGGTTTGAATCCGGTTTAGGAGGCCAAATGGTTTAGCCAGTGGACTGTAATTAATTAGCAAAAGTTTAAAAATTTATTCAAATCAATAAAATAATTGAATCTGAGAATTTCAAAATTATCAATCGGCTTTCCAAACGATCGAAAACCCAAATATTTATTCGTCCTCTCAAAACCCCCAATAACGAAAAACTGTTCACACTTACCTGGGGTCGGATAGCTTCTTTCTCGAGCGGTTCGGCTTTTAGGAGGAATATGAGGGATAGGAAAGGATAAAAAAAGTCTAGGACCAGCCCGAATCCACCTGATGACCACGCCAAGAATTCAGAAGCAGCGAACAATTCTTCCCCAGTGGTTGGCGATGAAAGGATCGTTTTACCCATATGAAAAACTATAACTATAACGGAAAATAAAACCATGCACCAACCATCGGAAAAATTTGAAAATAAAAAAAAAACCGGAAATAACTTTCGCTGGTTCTGGCAAACACCCCACTCGATCGGAGCACAGATCCAGCCTCTTCAAACTAATAGAACACAATGGCCAATTACTCCCAAAACGCTTTCCTTGTATTACTTGTAGAATTGGCTTGCCAGAGCGCAGCACCTCCCAGAGCTATTTCCCCTACAGATAAATCAAAATCTCCCGCGTAAACAATAACATTAGCCTTGAGATCGGGCGATTCAATCGGGATAATTTCTTATGTGGAAGACATAAAAATAAGTTGAATTAAAGATCTCATGACGGACCTACCAAATTAGTTAAGGTCATTGATCTAATAAATTAGAAAAATAAAATGGTAAAATATGAGGTAGGTTTCAATATATATATATATATATATATAATTAATGTATTTGTCTAAATTCATTACCCAGATAAATTGAATTTGTTGAATTAATATATGATATATTAATATTATATATTATATTAACAAATATAATAAGGAATATATTTATTTTAAAATGTTCTCTACCTAATCCTACGTCTCCTATGGCAATAATAAATGACATAATACAAAAGGTTTCATGTAACCGTATCGTTACCTACTTTAATCTTTTCAAGGGATACTAAAAGCGACATAGCCTATAATTGCTGTAATATTCTGAGTTACTAAGGATTCGTACACATCTGTCTGCGATAAAATTATTTTTTGCTTGTAGTCCAATCTGTTAGGGATGCCAAGTAGAAAATATGGGCTACGCCTATAACAGCACTCATTAAACAGTATTTATCTCATGACTCGAATAAAGGTATTTGAACAAAAAAAAACAGAGGCTTTGTTGATAAGTAGAGTGTCTTAAACGTAGACCAAATTGATTGGCTGGGAAGGATGGTAAACAAGAATAATTCCTTTATTATTTAATTTATAAGCAGGCAAATCAAACCAGAATACAAATTTTGAGATCAAAATTGCCACATTCCATTTAGAGGCCGCCTATTAGATACACTACAATAAATATTTCACATTTTTATTTTTTTTTTAGGTAGAGTAAACCTAATAGCTGTTGACTTATACGTACTTATTAAAGGAAATTATTCATTACAATTATAAACACATTGGATTTAGAAAAAAACTTAGACGAGACATGAATGTTTTCAAGTTAAGTTAAAGACGATGAAGAAAAATGATGAACGTATCTTGTCAAAAATGAAGGCAGATCCCACATGGCCGGCTACATGAAGATCGAAGAAAGGAATAAGGTCTGATAGGTAATTCTGATATTGGAATATAACATGGATAACCAGAGGCACATGGGGCACACCCATTGCACATATCTTTTTTGTAGCTTGTTAATTTGTGGTTCAGTTGTACAATCGATTATATGCTAGAGGTTTGTCCATTTATAGTCGTGTTGTCGAACTGCATTAAAAGAAGCAATTTATTAGGAACTTCAAGTTACTGAATAACTATACTATAAAGAAAACTGTAAATATATAGTAGAATGAATAGTTACAGGGCCGGGCTTGGGCATAAAATGACAAACATCACGCACTTAAGAAACGAAAAACAAAGTTAAAACTTAAATATTCTATAAAAAAAAAGTGATGACTTTGAGAAGGCATATAAGTTTTAAAAAATTATTTTAAATTCTTGTTTTATAAATTTACTTTAGACTTGATCGGCCAATATTTACACAGCATAATATTCAGGTACTACGTTGGACAACGAACGAGGACACGCCAACGAATTCAGGTACTATGTTGGATAATCGTTTGGGATATCCATGTAAATTTTCATTTTTATAGGGGGACAGAGGACTCGCCATTTCAAGGGTTGGCAGACAAACACAATATTTAATAATGGTGAAAACAATACTGGAATATAAAATTCAACTTAACTTAGTGATGTAAAACACTCACTCCTAACTGATGATCACAAACTACGCTATCATAGCTGATGAATAATTAATAAACTAAAATAGATATATGGAAATGTATAAGTAAAGTTTAATGGTTACCAGTATTCCTCGAATGCCTCGTAGTATCTGGGAGGTCTGCACGGGCACGACTCCCGATGTATACTGAATGACCCCCTTTGGAGGGGGGAAGCAATTCCGGGCTCGAAACGGAAAAAGTAGCAGTTCCTTCGGTTCTGACTAAACCACTCCACCCATTGGATTGTAGGCAGAGCGGACTCAGCCACAAGAAAAGCAAGTACAACAGCATATACAGGAAAAACAATGTATGATACCACATCATTTTAAATATAATTATATTTCTTATACCAATGGATATACATCATAGACATTAGTGCACTATCTTAAACTTATAAATAATCGACAATCTAAAACATATATATCAAAACGTTTATTTTATGCAAATGTAAAATTTACGATAAATTAAAACTTAAAAAAACTCGCTATAAATAAGCTAATGTACTAAATTGGAGAGACGCTGGACTCTCTTCAACCTATGCCAATAATCTTATAGATTATTTCACTCAATATGATGCATTTATGGTAAAAATAAGAAAGATTATACCTCGATATAAAATTAAAAGCGGATAAGCGGAAGCTATTAGAAAGCTCATCGGATTCATTTTTTTAACTAGTTAGTTCATGTATCAGTTTCATGGCTGCGAGTTTATTGATTGTAATTGTATATACAGTGAAATAAACTTTTTCAAATTCGTCCGGGGCTTTCGATTTATGAACTAGAATAAATGACCCGTACTAATTAGTTAATTAATGTTTATTATGTTAATGTGCATTGTTTTATTTTGATCTACGGTTAATTAATTAATGCGGTGATCTAATTAAAATTCTTTTTTTTGTGTATTCGTCTAAATTTAGTGGGTTTTTTTTTCTAAGATGAGGATGTATTACCATTCTTATCAGGTTTATTTTGAACCGGGTTCTATTGTAATCTTTGTTTATTTCATTCTGCAACCTATTGCAATCAGTTGTTCATTTTTTTTTTTTTTAAGCACATAATAAAAACAAGAACTTGCTTGGAAAATGAAAATAAACACTCTACACTAATACATACTCATTTGCAATTGGGTATTCTCACAGCAATGTGTAAATACACACACTCACTAAAAATTAAATTACCCTCAATGTTATAATAGAACAAGAATGTAATCAAAATCAAAACTTTAACATCAGCTACAGTAAGGTACTAACTATCCTCCTCATGGAACGACTTTCCCCACAGGAAATAAGTAAACATTATTTTAGAACACATTATAATGTATAATGCACATTACACATTTGTAACGATCGCAAATCTTTGTATCAATGTAAAATTATTAAAAATTGTACAAAACGTAGCAAAGCTACAGGACGTATAATGGCCAATAAAGGACCGTGGCGTATGGAGGAGGGAAGGGAGTTCCAGGATGATAGGAATCCTGACGAAGGAAATGCTTAGGATTATAGCGCTATGGATCTATACTATAATAGTGGAGTCATCGATGGTCGGAAGCGTGTATGATTTCGTTTTAAATATGGAGAAGAGATAAGAAGGTTGTTGGGTATAAAGCAAGCCTTAGCTTAGGCCTAGACTTTAACTTAGAATACCTAGAGTCATTCAATAATCTCTTGTGCAACTCATAATGCATGAGTTCACCACTCGTGCAATATTTGCTATTAAAGTTACTCCGAGTACTTCGTGCACAAGGAAATTAAGTAGTATAATTAAGAGAAAACTGGGAAGGAAGTAAGATAAAGATATAATAAATAGGAAGGGATGTGACAAGCATGTGGATTTGGGAGACATCTGGGCTGTTTGTAATTACTGTATGAATGAGCGAGTGAATTAAAATTGTAAATATGGTATGAATGAGAACATTTATAGACCCAATAAGGAAGATTGTAATTTTAGCACAGTAAAGAAATTTTATCTAAAAAAAATAAATAAATAGGAAGCTACTCATAAGCTTTTTCACCTAATCTTTTTGAACAGATTACATAAACAACGTACGATTTATATTAACTGTCCGACAGATTTTTAGATGTGTATGAATAGAAGTCTGAAGTCCTACAGGGTTACACCTTAAGATATAAAAAGTCTTTGTATAAACAATATAGTTTGGTTCATAGAGGTGCTAAGTGTTTTCGGTCGCAGGTAGAGACGGCAATTGCTATGGGTTTTCCGCGGCACGTTGTCAGCAAAGCATAGAAAGGAATGTGTGAAGTGTTTGTTACTTTTTTTTTAAAAGCTCTTTTTATTAGGGATTTTTACCTGCTGTCTCTGAGTACCAACAACTATTTCACCTTTCAAATTAGCTTTACTCGGCTTAGTAAAAAGAAGCATGAATGCCGCTAATTTACTCTATTTAAGCATATAGAAAATTTCTTTGGGTCAGTAAATCAGTATTTATTCGAACTCTCGTGAGAAAGAATTGATTTCAGAATTTGTTTATTTTTTAGAACTACTCACCGGCTAAATTTGTTACATCAATTATGATTTAATTTGTCCTATTGTACAAATATATCCTTATCGAGGATGTATGAAGTGAAAATCTATTTGGAGTGAGGTGATAATACTAGTTCAACTTGTAGTTCACAAATAAGATTAGTTAAATGTGCATTATAGCATGATTGGTATTACTTTAGCTTACTTAAGGTGTGTTATGGCCATGATTTAATTAAGAACATCACAAAAAACAAAGCACTTTAGGCTATCTATTTTGATGTTCATTCATTTTAATTTATTTGTTTATGTAGCGTTTTTAAGGGATAGAGAGGGGCAAACAAAGAAACCGTAGTCTTTTAGGCCAAATGTACCAGGTATTTTAATTTTAATTCTCAAGATGGTTTTTAACTTTTTTTCATTTCTTTCAAAAATGAATGTCGGGTAGATATAATGTGCATAGTGTAAACAAATAATTGAATAAGTGAATCGGCGTCTTAATTATGATTTAATTTGTCCTATTGTACAAATATATCCTTATCGAGGATGTATGAATTGAAAATCTATTTGGAGAGTAGATAACAAATAAGAGTTATTGAATTTCTTAAAGTCTATTCTGTACACGTCCGATCTAGCTTTTAACTGAATCCGGGTCTTCAGTGTGGGAAATTCAGTTGTGAAAAGTTGGTGACTTTACATTTAAAGGCTACACCAATGCCCACTTTTTACAAAACACAGTGTTCTATGCTCAGTTTTCGTTTTAGTTCTTGATTATCGTTACCCGTTAGTGCCTGTATCGTACCCATTGGGGATTGCTAGATGGTGTATATGCCTAAACTCTTTATCATAGTTATCCTCTCCTAGTGGGATGTTATGTATTCTGTTAATGAGGAAGTGGAGCATAGCTACCTTGTGACTGTGATGGTGGGAACAAGTGTTAGGTATCGCATATAGGTCCTGTTCAGTTACGTCATCTTATCGCCCAGCGAATGGACACATTGCAGCCCCTACAGTCCCCTAAGAGGTAAAAAAAAACAGCACTACCTTTTCGAAAGGGTTATTTAGCACTTTAGGTAACAACCCTAGCTGGTTGTAAACTGTAAAATCGCCCAGCCCATACCCAACAATCTGGGACAGATGGAGAGGTACCCTTGGCCTTTTGTCGGCTTATACTTAAAAGAATTTATGGTATGCCGACAGTCGGCATTTGACCCTCCGGCCTTAGTTCCTAAAAAAAATATAATTTCCTAAAAATCAAATATAATTTCTAAAAACAAAAGTTAATAATCTAATACCTAGGAGACTAAAAAGAGGACTTATTAACGGATTAGGATCGGCCACCAGCTGGATTAGGGCAATCTGGATGCCAAATACAAAAGACATTACGAAAATTTAATCGCGAAGTTAAAAAAAACAACAAATATCGTATTGAATATACAGTTAGGTTAAACAGAGAAATGGCCAAAGCACTCGAAACTCACATAAAAATATTTAAGTATGAATAAAACTCAGTATGTATTTAGCTTGGCAGAACTATATGAAATCATAAATTATCTGACTATACAAATGCTTGATATTGAACTGTCCAGAAGACTTAGAAACTATGTGGTTGAGAAGTAATATATCGTGCTTGAATAGAGAAAATATCATACACTACTTAATACAGTTACTGAAGAAGGGACAGATTTTAAATATTATATACTTACTACCCGTACCAATTGTATCAAAAAACGAAATTTAACCACCATTGTACCCTATAACCTTATATTATATGATATTCAAAATAAGTTTATGGTAAATTGCAACTATATCAAGCATAAAATGTACTGTACTAACTTTAGTAAAATAATTATCCATGTATATCTAATGTATACCTCATTGCCCGTTCAATCACCCCTAACATCTAATGTTAAACTAAATACTAAAGAATCTATTTATAACAACAAATGTATTTACAAACATACTAACCTATGAACATAAGCATATAAATTATGTAACGTGGGCTTTAGTAATTTAACTATGCCTCATCTTGATGAGTGTAATGTATTAGAGAACCTAGAATTTGTAGATAATCCCGTATACACATCATTCACATTCCTCATGTTCTATGTAACTACCCTGTACCTACTCATATTCCACTTCTTACAAATATCTAAATGTAAACAATGTCGCACAAAAACTGTAATCATAGCCACAGCCCCTCGTGCGAAACACCTTTGACCACGTCGTCCTCACATGGTTCAAACCTTCGGATGGAAGGAGTTACGTCATCCTCCATATCAGCCTGTGAATGGACATATCGTTGCCCCTACTTTGTTCAGCCCCCCCCCCCTTGACCTCTAGTTATGTAGTTCTATCCATGTATTCATCTGTTTCATATTTATAATAGATTTGCCTTCGCTTGATTTTATTAAATTATTGTTCTCTATTTTGTTTTTTATGGTTTTTATCTGGGAGAATTTATCTAAATTTATTCTGTTTCGTCCGACTGGAGTATAGTCTATGAATTCGTTACATATACTATACTCTTTCGTTGACAGTAGTTCGTTATTATACGTAATAATATCCTTGGTTGTTCATCGTCTAAGAGGATTTTTTAATGATAGATTTTGTATTGTTTCCATATGCACAGTCGAAGTTTGTTATTATGCGACCTTTCATTTTAGCAACTGAAAATGACAAATGAAAAATTTATTAGTCAATAATTACAATTTTGTGGAAAGACGGAAGATTTATTATTTAATTATACTCTTCCACAACCGGCAATAATTATTTCTTTTATTATACGAAGGTACGAGTATTATACGATATTTTTTCTCTCATATTTATAGTTTTCCCATTACAGTTTTTTTTTAGCCGATTGTATAGAATTGAGTTGAAGTGCCTTTTGGGAGATCGGCTTAGGTTGATGAAAAAGATATATTAAGGCTTCGTAAATTCTATTTATGAACAACGATTTGACATACTATTTGTACCTGCCTGAATCTGATTCTGATGAACAGAAATATATATTGTAGAGGTTAAATATGAGTGGTAATGGAATGGCTGAGGAACCCCGACAGTGAGCAACGTACCTTACAATATATTAGGAAGTATTTGTCACAGTGTTACAGGGAGCTATTAGAGATTGTCTCGTTACTTAGCGAATATGCCCTATTTGAAATTGTTATTATAAACATGTATGTTTATTTTCGATTCGGTTAAATTTTGTTATTGTCAAATCATCATTGATTGATGTAATGGAGTTGTTTACCGTGTTTTTTTTGTTTTTTTTATTTATGGTTCTGATAACAAAATATGAAAATTGAATTGCACGAGTACAAGAGTACGGTAACCGTAAGGTGAAAATAAACAGTAAACACAAATAAGAAAACAATCATCGAAGTACAACTACAGGTCAATATATTTGGTATATTGCAGTAAATGTAGAGGTAATATTTAGATAATAATTGAAAATTTGTGTACTAAAATATGTTTAGTAATTTATTTACGCCCTATGTAATCCATGTTAGAGCTGAAAGGTAGGGAAATGATATAAATCCTCGTATTAATAAATTTACAATAGGATCCAGCAAAATTTCGTTAACGAATGCTTACATCGTTAGTATAATATGCCAAAATAAAATTTTAGCTTGATAGTCTTCGTTTTTATGCAGATTTTTACGAAGGTAACTACAACCAGCAGAGAAGGAGAGTGTTGGTATTTTTTTTGTACTGTATGGGATATTTTAACCGAAGGAAAACTAAGGGCTTACGGGAATTATGCCCATCTGGTGTGAAAATTGGACAGCAAAAAACATAGGGCTGGGTGGGTCAAACACATACAACGCTGACATTTTCCGTAGCTTAAGTGTTTGTTCAAGACCTTTCTCAAAACACAAAACTCTTTGGAACTAATTTCTGTTTATTCCACAATAATTTAAAACATAAATATGCTAATCGAGTCTCAGTGAACGGAAATCTGAAAATAATTTAAAAAAAACAAAAACGTTTCTTTTGAACATTCTGCTTTATTGTCTCGTTTGTCTAATAGTCTAATAAAAAATAGTACTGTCTCCTATGATGATAATAGTAAAATTACCTTCTTAATAATGTACAAAAATCATTTAAAAGTCAGTCACGTTTTTATATTTTACACTGACCTTTATTTTATATGCGTAATAAACAATATACCTTTTAATACTTTATCCTGCGGAATGCGAAAGTACTTTTCATTTCGGATTTAAACTAAATAGTACTGTCTCCTATGATGATAATAGTAAAATTACCTTCTTAATAATGTACAAAAATCATTTAAAAGTCAGTCACGTTTTTATATTTTACACTGACCTTTATTTTATATGCGGAATACGAAAGTACTTTTCATTTCGGACTTAAACTAAATAGTACGTAGCACAACAAACAAAATACGTATGCATGAATCTCATTCTTTCTTCGAGATGAATAAATAAAGACAAGATGGACACCTAAATTTCCCACTTTATAAATTGATGACCACTCTGGCTAGGGTGGGATTATTGCCCTTTCATCCATTACCATATAATAGTCTTTGTTGTTGGGAGATTGTGAACAAACAAAAGCGAGAGACAAAAAAAAAAAAGAAGAAAAAAAAGAGAAATGGTATAGAGAGAATTAAATTAACCTAACCACGAAATAACCTGACTGACTCAAATCTGAAATGGCAATAGACCCAAATATTATTGACACGAAATTATTCTACGATTCTCATATAGTGGATAAGCTAATTAATTAACACGGCTATGGAATTAATTGGAGAAGTGTGGAATTCTTTATACCATAGAAAGGTATTAACTGTAAATAATCAGAAACTTCCTATCTCGTATACACCCTCGCAGGCGGGCTCGGTATAAATGTCGCATATACGGAAATTAGTATATTCACACACATATATATATATATAATTAATGTATTTGTCTAAATTCATTACCCAGATAAATTGAATTTGTTGAATTAATATATGATATATTAATATTATATATTATATTAACAAATATAATAAGGAATATATTTATTTTAAAATGTTCTCTACCTAATCCTACGTCTCCTATGGCAATAATAAATGACATAATACAAAAGGTTTCATGTAACCGTATCGTTACCTACTTTAATCTTTTCAAGGGATACTAAAAGCGACATAGCCTATAATAGCTGTAATATTCTGAGTTACTAAGGATTCGTACACATCTGTCTGCGATAAAATTATTTTTTCCTTGTAGTCCAATCTGTTAGGGATGCCAAGTCGAAAATGTGGGCTACGCCTATAACAGCACTCATTAAACAGTATTTATCTCATGACTCGAATAAAGGTATTTGAACAAAAAAAAACAGAGGCTTTGTTGATAAGTAGAGTGTCTTAAACGTAGACCAAATTGATTGGCTGGGAAGGATGGTAAACAAGAATAATTCCTTTATTATTTAATTTATAAGCAGGCAAATCAAACCAGAATACAAATTTTGAGATCAAAATTGCCACATTCCATTTAGAGGCCGCCTATTAGATACACTACAATAAATATTTCACATTTTTATTTTATTTTTAGGTAGAGTAAACCTAATAGCTGTTGACTTATACGTACTTATTAAAGGAAATTATTCATTACAATTATAAACACATTGGATTTAGAAAAAAACTTAGACGAGACATGAATGTTTTCAAGTTAAGTTAAAGACGATGAAGAAAAATGATGAACGTATCTTGTCAAAAATGAAGGCAGATCCCACATGGCCGGCTACATGAAGATCGAAGAAAGGAATAAGGTCTGATAGGTAATTCTGATATTGGAATATAACATGGATAACCAGAGGCACATGGGGCACACCCATTGCACATATCTTTTTTGTAGCTTGTTAATTTGTGGTTCAGTTGTACAATCGATTATATGCTAGAGGTTTGTCCATTTATAGTCGTGTTGTCGAACTGCATTAAAAGAAGCAATTTATTAGGAACTTCAAGTTACTGAATAACTATACTATAAAGAAAACTGTAAATATATAGTAGAATGAATAGTTACAGGGCCGGGCTTGGGCATAAAATGACAAACATCACGCACTTAAGAAACGAAAAACAAAGTTAAAACTTAAATATTCTATAAAAAAAAAGTGATGACTTTGAGAAGGCATATAAGTTTTAAAAAATTATTTTAAATTCTTGTTTTATAAATTTACTTTAGACTTGATCGGCCAATATTTACACAGCATAATATTCAGGTACTACGTTGGACAACGAACGAGGACACGCCAACGAATTCAGGTACTATGTTGGATAATCGTTTGGGATATCCATGTAAATTTTCATTTTTATAGGGGGACAGAGGACTCACCATTTCAAGGGTTGGCAGACAAACACAATATTTAATAATGGTGAAAACAATACTGGAATATAAAATTCAACTTAACTTAGTGATGTAAAACACTCACTCCTAACTGATGATCACAAACTACGCTATCATAGCTGATGAATAATTAATAAACTAAAATAGATATATGGAAATGTATAAGTAAAGTTTAATGGTTACCAGTATTCCTCGAATGCCTCGTAGTATCTGGGAGGTCTGCACGGGCACGACTCCCGATGTATACTGAATGACCCCCTTTGGAGGGGGGAAGCAATTCCGGGCTCGAAACGGAAAAAGTAGCAGTTCCTTCGGTTCTGACTAAACCACTCCACCCATTGGATTGTAGGCAGAGCGGACTCAGCCACAAGAAAAGCAAGTACAACAGCATATACAGGAAAAACAATGTATGATACCACATCATTTTAAATATAATTATATTTCTTATACCAATGGATATACATCATAGACATTAGTGCACTATCTTAAACTTATAAATAATCGACAATCTAAAACATATATATCAAAACGTTTATTTTATGCAAATGTAAAATTTACGATAAATTAAAACTTAAAAAAACTCGCTATAAATAAGCTAATGTACTAAATTGGAGAGACGCTGGACTCTCTTCAACCTATGCCAATAATCTTATAGATTATTTCACTCAATATGATGCATTTATGGTAAAAATAAGAAAGATTATACCTCGATATAAAATTAAAAGCGGATAAGCGGAAGCTATTAGAAAGCTCATCGGATTCATTTTTTTAACTAGTTAGTTCATGTATCAGTTTCATGGCTGCGAGTTTATTGATTGTAATTGTATATACAGTGAAATAAACTTTTTCAAATTCGTCCGGGGCTTTCGATTTATGAGCTAGAATAAATGACCCGTACTAATTAGTTAATTAATGTTTATTATGTTAATGTGCATTGTTTTATTTTGATCTACGGTTAATTAATTAATGCGGTGATCTAATTAAAATTCTTTTTTTTGTGTATTCGTCTAAATTTAGTGGGTTTTTTTTTCTAAGATGAGGATGTATTACCATTCTTATCAGGTTTATTTTGAACCGGGTTCTATTGTAATCTTTGTTTATTTCATTCTGCAACCTATTGCAATCAGTTGTTCATTTTTTTTTTTTTTAAGCACATAATAAAAACAAGAACTTGCTTGGAAAATGAAAATAAACACTCTACACTAATACATACTCATTTGCAATTGGGTATTCTCACAGCAATGTGTAAATACACACACTCACTAAAAATTAAATTACCCTCAATGTTATAATAGAACAAGAATGTAATCAAAATCAAAACTTTAACATCAGCTACAGTAAGGTACTAACTATCCTCCTCATGGAACGACTTTCCCCACAGGAAATAAGTAAACATTATTTTAGAACACATTATAATGTATAATGCACATTACACATTTGTAACGATCGCAAATCTTTGTATCAATGTAAAATTATTAAAAATTGTACAAAACGTAGCAAAGCTACAGGACGTATAATGGCCAATAAAGGACCGTGGCGTATGGAGGAGGGAAGGGAGTTCCAGGATGATAGGAATCCTGACGAAGGAAATGCTTAGGATTATAGCGCTATGGATCTATACTATAATAGTGGAGTCATCGATGGTCGGAAGCGTGTATGATTTCGTTTTAAATATGGAGAAGAGATAAGAAGGTTGTTGGGTATAAAGCAAGCCTTAGCTTAGGCCTAGACTTTAACTTAGAATACCTAGAGTCATTCAATAATCTCTTGTGCAACTCATAATGCATGAGTTCACCACTCGTGCAATATTTGCTATTAAAGTTACTCCGAGTACTTCGTGCACAAGGAAATTAAGTAGTATAATTAAGAGAAAACTGGGAAGGAAGTAAGATAAAGATATAATAAATAGGAAGGGATGTGACAAGCATGTGGATTTGGGAGACATCTGGGCTGTTTGTAATTACTGTATGAATGAGCGAGTGAATTAAAATTGTAAATATGGTATGAATGAGAACATTTATAGACCCAATAAGGAAGATTGTAATTTTAGCACAGTAAAGAAATTTTATCTAAAAAAAAATAAATAAATAGGAAGCTACTCATAAGCTTTTTCACCTAATCTTTTTGAACAGATTACATAAACAACGTACGATTTATATTAACTGTCCGACAGATTTTTAGATGTGTATGAATAGAAGTCTGAAGTCCTACAGGGTTACACCTTAAGATATAAAAAATCTTTGTATAAACAATATAGTTTGGTTCATAGAGGTGCTAAGTGTTTTCGGTCGCAGGTAGAGACGGCAATTGCTATGGGTTTTCCGCGGCACGTTGTCAGCAAAGCATAGAAAGGAATGTGTGAAGTGTTTGTTACTTTTTTTTTAAAAGCTCTTTTTATTAGGGATTTTTACCTGCTGTCTCTGAGTACCAACAACTATTTCACCTTTCAAATTAGCTTTACTCGGCTTAGTAAAAAGAAGCATGAATGCCGCTAATTTACTCTATTTAAGCATATAGAAAATTTCTTTGGGTCAGTAAATCAGTATTTATTCGAACTCTCGTGAGAAAGAATTGATTTCAGAATTTGTTTATTTTTTAGAACTACTCACCGGCTAAATTTGTTACATCAATTATGATTTAATTTGTCCTATTGTACAAATATATCCTTATCGAGGATGTATGAAGTGAAAATCTATTTGGAGTGAGGTGATAATACTAGTTCAACTTGTAGTTCACAGATAAGATTAGTTAAATGTGCATTATAGCATGATTGGTATTACTTTAGCTTACTTAAGGTGTGTTATGGCCATGATTTAATTAAGAACATCACAAAAAACAAAGCACTTTAGGCTATCTATTTTGATGTTCATTCATTTTAATTTATTTGTTTATGTAGCGTTTTTAAGGGATAGAGAGGGGCAAACAAAGAAACCGTAGTCTTTTAGCCAAATGTACCAGGTATTTTAATTTTAATTCTCAAGATGGTTTTTAACTTTTTTTCATTTCTTTCAAAAATGAATGTCGGGTAGATATAATGTGCATAGTGTAAACAAATAATTGAATAAGTGAATCGGCGTCTTAATTATGATTTAATTTGTCCTATTGTACAAATATATCCTTATCGAGGATGTATGAATTGAAAATCTATTTGGAGAGTAGATAACAAATAAGAGTTATTGAATTTCTTAAAGTCTATTCTGTACACGTCCGATCTAGCTTTTAACTGAATCCGGGTCTTCAGTGTGGGAAATTCAGTTGTGAAAAGTTGGTGACTTTACATTTAAAGGCTACACCAATGCCCACTTTTTACAAAACACAGTGTTCTATGCTCAGTTTTCGTTTTAGTTCTTGATTATCGTTACCCGTTAGTGCCTGTATCGTACCCATTGGGGATTGCTAGATGGTGTATATGCCTAAACTCTTTATCATAGTTATCCTCTCCTAGTGGGATGTTATGTATTCTGTTAATGAGGAAGTGGAGCATAGCTACCTTGTGACTGTGATGGTGGGAACAAGTGTTAGGTATCGCATATAGGTCCTGTTCAGTTACGTCATCTTATCGCCCAGCGAATGGACACATTGCAGCCCCTACAGTCCCCTAAGAGGTAAAAAAAAACAGCACTACCTTTTCGAAAGGGTTATTTAGCACTTTAGGTAACAACCCTAGCTGGTTGTAAACTGTAAAATCGCCCAGCCCATACCCAACAATCTGGGACAGATGGAGAGGTACCCTTGGCCTTTTGTCGGCTTATACTTAAAAGAATTTATGGTATGCCGACAGTCGGCATTTGACCCTCCGGCCTTAGTTCCTAAAAAAAATATAATTTCCTAAAAATCAAATATAATTTCTAAAAACAAAAGTTAATAATCTAATACCTAGGAGACTAAAAAGAGGACTTATTAACGGATTAGGATCGGCCACCAGCTGTATTAGGGCAATCTGGATGCCAAATACAAAAGACATTACGAAAATTTAATCGCGAAGTTAAAAAAAACAACAAATATCGTATTGAATATACAGTTAGGTTAAACAGAGAAATGGCCAAAGCACTCGAAACTCACATAAAAATATTTAAGTATGAATAAAACTCAGTATGTATTTAGCTTGGCAGAACTATATGAAATCATAAATTATCTGACTATACAAATGCTTGATATTGAACTGTCCAGAAGACTTAGAAACTATGTGGTTGAGAAGTAATATATCGTGCTTGAATAGAGAAAATATCATACACTACTTAATACAGTTACTGAAGAAGGGACAGATTTTAAATATTATATACTTACTACCCGTACCAATTGTATCAAAAAACGAAATATTAACCACCATTGTACCCTATAACCTTATATTATATGATATTCAAAATAAGTTTATGGTAAATTGCAACTATATCAAGCATAAAATGTACTGTACTAACTTTAGTAAAATAATTATCCATGTATATCTAATGTATACCTCATTGCCCGTTCAATCACCCCTAACATCTAATGTTAAACTAAATACTAAAGAATCTATTTATAACAACAAATGTATTTACAAACATACTAACCTATGAACATAAGCATATAAATTATGTAACGTGGGCTTTAGTAATTTAACTATGCCTCATCTTGATGAGTGTAATGTATTAGAGAACCTAGAATTTGTAGATAATCCCGTATACACATCATTCACATTCCTCATGTTCTATGTAACTACCCTGTACCTACTCATATTCCACTTCTTACAAATATCTAAATGTAAACAATGTCGCACAAAAACTGTAATCATAGCCACAGCCCCTCGTGCGAAACACCTTTGACCACGTCGTCCTCACATGGTTCAAACCTTCGGATGGAAGGAGTTACGTCATCCTCCATATCAGCCTGTGAATGGACATATCGTTGCCCCTACTTTGTTCAGCCCCCCCCCCTTGACCTCTAGTTATGTAGTTCTATCCATGTATTCATCTGTTTCATATTTATAATAGATTTGCCTTCGCTTGATTTTATTAAATTATTGTTCTCTATTTTGTTTTTTATGGTTTTTATCTGGGAGAATTTATCTAAATTTATTCTGTTTCGTCCGACTGGAGTATAGTCTATGAATTCGTTACATATACTATACTCTTTCGTTGACAGTAGTTCGTTATTATACGTAATAATATCCTTGGTTGTTCATCGTCTAAGAGGATTTTTTAATGATAGATTTTGTATTGTTTCCATATGCACAGTCGAAGTTTGTTATTATGCGACCTTTCATTTTAGCAACTGAAAATGACAAATGAAAAATTTATTAGTCAATAATTACAATTTTGTGGAAAGACGGAAGATTTATTATTTAATTATACTCTTCCACAACCGGCAATAATTATTTCTTTTATTATACGAAGGTACGAGTATTATACGATATTTTTTCTCTCATATTTATAGTTTTCCCATTACAGTTTTTTTTTAGCCGATTGTATAGAATTGAGTTGAAGTGCCTTTTGGGAGATCGGCTTAGGTTGATGAAAAAGATATATTAAGGCTTCGTAAATTCTATTTATGAACAACGATTTGACATACTATTTGTACCTGCCTGAATCTGATTCTGATGAACAGAAATATATATTGTAGAGGTTAAATATGAGTGGTAATGGAATGGCTGAGGAACCCCGACAGTGAGCAACGTACCTTACAATATATTAGGAAGTATTTGTCACAGTGTTACAGGGAGCTATTAGAGATTGTCTCGTTACTTAGCGAATATGCCCTATTTGAAATTGTTATTATAAACATGTATGTTTATTTTCGATTCGGTTAAATTTTGTTATTGTCAAATCATCATTGATTGATGTAATGGAGTTGTTTACCGTGTTTTTTTTGTTTTTTTTATTTATGGTTCTGATAACAAAATATGAAAATTGAATTGCACGAGTACAAGAGTACGGTAACCGTAAGGTGAAAATAAACAGTAAACACAAATAAGAAAACAATCATCGAAGTACAACTACAGGTCAATATATTTGGTATATTGCAGTAAATGTAGAGGTAATATTTAGATAATAATTGAAAATTTGTGTACTAAAATATGTTTAGTAATTTATTTACGCCCTATGTAATCCATGTTAGAGCTGAAAGGTAGGGAAATGATATAAATCCTCGTATTAATAAATTTACAATAGGATCCAGCAAAATTTCGTTAACGAATGCTTACATCGTTAGTATAATATGCCAAAATAAAATTTTAGCTTGATAGTCTTCGTTTTTATGCAGATTTTTACGAAGGTAACTACAACCAGCAGAGAAGGAGAGTGTTGGTATTTTTTTTGTACTGTATGGGATATTTTAACCGAAGGAAAACTAAGGGCTTACGGGAATTATGCCCATCTGGTGTGAAAATTGGACAGCAAAAAACATAGGGCTGGGTGGGTCAAACACATACAACGCTGACATTTTCCGTAGCTTAAGTGTTTGTTCAAGACCTTTCTCAAAACACAAAACTCTTTGGAACTAATTTCTGTTTATTCCACAATAATTTAAAACATAAATATGCTAATCGAGTCTCAGTGAACGGAAATCTGAAAATAATTTAAAAAAAACAAAAACGTTTCTTTTGAACATTCTGCTTTATTGTCTCGTTTGTCTAATAGTCTAATAAAAAATAGTACTGTCTCCTATGATGATAATAGTAAAATTACCTTCTTAATAATGTACAAAAATCATTTAAAAGTCAGTCACGTTTTTATATTTTACACTGACCTTTATTTTATATGCGTAATAAACAATATACCTTTTAATACTTTATCCTGCGGAATGCGAAAGTACTTTTCATTTCGGATTTAAACTAAATAGTACTGTCTCCTATGATGATAATAGTAAAATTACCTTCTTAATAATGTACAAAAATCATTTAAAAGTCAGTCACGTTTTTATATTTTACACTGACCTTTATTTTATATGCGGAATACGAAAGTACTTTTCATTTCGGACTTAAACTAAATAGTACGTAGCACAACAAACAAAATACGTATGCATGAATCTCATTCTTTCTTCGAGATGAATAAATAAAGACAAGATGGACACCTAAATTTCCCACTTTATAAATTGATGACCACTCTGGCTAGGGTGGGATTATTGCCCTTTCATCCATTACCATATAATAGTCTTTGTTGTTGGGAGATTGTGAACAAACAAAAGCGAGAGACAAAAAAAAAAAAGAAGAAAAAAAAGAGAAATGGTATAGAGAGAATTAAATTAACCTAACCACGAAATAACCTGACTGACTCAAATCTGAAATGGCAATAGACCCAAATATTATTGACACGAAATTATTCTACGATTCTCATATAGTGGATAAGCTAATTAATTAACACGGCTATGGAATTAATTGGAGAAGTGTGGAATTCTTTATACCATAGAAAGGTATTAACTGTAAATAATCAGAAACTTCCTATCTCGTATACACCCTCGCAGGCGGGCTCGGTATAAATGTCGCATATACGGAAATTAGTATATTCACACACATATATATATATATAATTAATGTATTTGTCTAAATTCATTACCCAGATAAATTGAATTTGTTGAATTAATATATGATATATTAATATTATATATTATATTAACAAATATAATAAGGAATATATTTATTTTAAAATGTTCTCTACCTAATCCTACGTCTCCTATGGCAATAATAAATGACATAATACAAAAGGTTTCATGTAACCGTATCGTTACCTACTTTAATCTTTTCAAGGGATACTAAAAGCGACATAGCCTATAATAGCTGTAATATTCTGAGTTACTAAGGATTCGTACACATCTGTCTGCGATAAAATTATTTTTTCCTTGTAGTCCAATCTGTTAGGGATGCCAAGTCGAAAATGTGGGCTACGCCTATAACAGCACTCATTAAACAGTATTTATCTCATGACTCGAATAAAGGTATTTGAACAAAAAAAAACAGAGGCTTTGTTGATAAGTAGAGTGTCTTAAACGTAGACCAAATTGATTGGCTGGGAAGGATGGTAAACAAGAATAATTCCTTTATTATTTAATTTATAAGCAGGCAAATCAAACCAGAATACAAATTTTGAGATCAAAATTGCCACATTCCATTTAGAGGCCGCCTATTAGATACACTACAATAAATATTTCACATTTTTATTTTATTTTTAGGTAGAGTAAACCTAATAGCTGTTGACTTATACGTACTTATTAAAGGAAATTATTCATTACAATTATAAACACATTGGATTTAGAAAAAAACTTAGACGAGACATGAATGTTTTCAAGTTAAGTTAAAGACGATGAAGAAAAATGATGAACGTATCTTGTCAAAAATGAAGGCAGATCCCACATGGCCGGCTACATGAAGATCGAAGAAAGGAATAAGGTCTGATAGGTAATTCTGATATTGGAATATAACATGGATAACCAGAGGCACATGGGGCACACCCATTGCACATATCTTTTTTGTAGCTTGTTAATTTGTGGTTCAGTTGTACAATCGATTATATGCTAGAGGTTTGTCCATTTATAGTCGTGTTGTCGAACTGCATTAAAAGAAGCAATTTATTAGGAACTTCAAGTTACTGAATAACTATACTATAAAGAAAACTGTAAATATATAGTAGAATGAATAGTTACAGGGCCGGGCTTGGGCATAAAATGACAAACATCACGCACTTAAGAAACGAAAAACAAAGTTAAAACTTAAATATTCTATAAAAAAAAAGTGATGACTTTGAGAAGGCATATAAGTTTTAAAAAATTATTTTAAATTCTTGTTTTATAAATTTACTTTAGACTTGATCGGCCAATATTTACACAGCATAATATTCAGGTACTACGTTGGACAACGAACGAGGACACGCCAACGAATTCAGGTACTATGTTGGATAATCGTTTGGGATATCCATGTAAATTTTCATTTTTATAGGGGGACAGAGGACTCACCATTTCAAGGGTTGGCAGACAAACACAATATTTAATAATGGTGAAAACAATACTGGAATATAAAATTCAACTTAACTTAGTGATGTAAAACACTCACTCCTAACTGATGATCACAAACTACGCTATCATAGCTGATGAATAATTAATAAACTAAAATAGATATATGGAAATGTATAAGTAAAGTTTAATGGTTACCAGTATTCCTCGAATGCCTCGTAGTATCTGGGAGGTCTGCACGGGCACGACTCCCGATGTATACTGAATGACCCCCTTTGGAGGGGGGAAGCAATTCCGGGCTCGAAACGGAAAAAGTAGCAGTTCCTTCGGTTCTGACTAAACCACTCCACCCATTGGATTGTAGGCAGAGCGGACTCAGCCACAAGAAAACCAAGTACAACAGCATATACAGGAAAAACAATGTATGATACCACATCATTTTAAATATAATTATATTTCTTATACCAATGGATATACATCATAGACATTAGTGCACTATCTTAAACTTATAAATAATCGACAATCTAAAACATATATATCAAAACGTTTATTTTATGCAAATGTAAAATTTACGATAAATTAAAACTTAAAAAAACTCGCTATAAATAAGCTAATGTACTAAATTGGAGAGACGCTGGACTCTCTTCAACCTATGCCAATAATCTTATAGATTATTTCACTCAATATGATGCATTTATGGTAAAAATAAGAAAGATTATACCTCGATATAAAATTAAAAGCGGATAAGCGGAAGCTATTAGAAAGCTCATCGGATTCATTTTTTTAACTAGTTAGTTCATGTATCAGTTTCATGGCTGCGAGTTTATTTATTGTAATTGTATATACAGTGAAATAAACTTTTTCAAATTCGTCCGGGGCTTTCGATTTATGAGCTAGAATAAATGACCCGTACTAATTAGTTAATTAATGTTTATTATGTTAATGTGCATTGTTTTATTTTGATCTACGGTTAATTAATTAATGCGGTGATTTAATTAAAATTGTTTTTTTTGTGCATTCGTCTAAAATTAGTGGGTTTTTTTTCCTAAGATGAGGATGTATTACCATTCTTATCAGGTTTATTTTGAACCGGGTTCTATTGTAATCTTTGTTTATTTCATTCTGCAACCTATTGCAATCAGTTGTTCATTTTTTTTTTTTTTTAAGCACATAATAAAAACAAGAACTTGCTTGGAAAATGAAAATAAACACTCTACACTAATACATACTCATTTGCAATTGGGTATTCTCACAGCAATGTGTAAATACACACACTCACTAAAAATTAAATTACCCTCAATGTTATAATAGAACAAGAATGTAATCAAAATCAAAACTTTAACATCAGCTACAGTAAGGTACTAACTATCCTCCTCATGGAACGACTTTCCCCACAGGAAATAAGTAAACATTATTTTAGAACACATTATAATGTATAATGCACATTACACATTTGTAACGATCGCAAATCTTTGTATCAATGTAAAATTATTAAAAATTGTACAAAACGTAGCAAAGCTACAGGACGTATAATGGCCAATAAAGGACCGTGGCGTATGGAGGAGGGAAGGGAGTTCCAGGATGATAGGAATCCTGACGAAGGAAATGCTTAGGATTATAGCGCTATGGATCTATACTATAATAGTGGAGTCATCGATGGTCGGAAGCGTGTATGATTTCGTTTTAAATATGGAGAAGAGATAAGAAGGTTGTTGGGTATAAAGCAAGCCTTAGCTTAGGCCTAGACTTTAACTTAGAATACCTAGAGTCATTCAATAATCTCTTGTGCAACTCATAATGCATGAGTTCACCACTCGTGCAATATTTGCTATTAAAGTTACTCCGAGTACTTCGTGCACAAGGAAATTAAGTAGTATAATTAAGAGAAAACTGGGAAGGAAGTAAGATAAAGATATAATAAATAGGAAGGGATGTGACAAGCATGTGGATTTGGGAGACATCTGGGCTGTTTGTAATTACTGTATGAATGAGCGAGTGAATTAAAATTGTAAATATGGTATGAATGAGAACATTTATAGACCCAATAAGGAAGATTGTAATTTTAGCACAGTAAAGAAATTTTATCTAAAAAAAAATAAATAAATAGGAAGCTACTCATAAGCTTTTTCACCTAATCTTTTTGAACAGATTACATAAACAACGTACGATTTATATTAACTGTCCGACAGATTTTTAGATGTGTATGAATAGAAGTCTGAAGTCCTACAGGGTTACACCTTAAGATATAAAAAATCTTTGTATAAACAATATAGTTTGGTTCATAGAGGTGCTAAGTGTTTTCGGTCGCAGGTAGAGACGGCAATTGCTATGGGTTTTCCGCGGCACGTTGTCAGCAAAGCATAGAAAGGAATGTGTGAAGTGTTTGTTACTTTTTTTTTAAAAGCTCTTTTTATTAGGGATTTTTACCTGCTGTCTCTGAGTACCAACAACTATTTCACCTTTCAAATTAGCTTTACTCGGCTTAGTAAAAAGAAGCATGAATGCCGCTAATTTACTCTATTTAAGCATATAGAAAATTTCTTTGGGTCAGTAAATCAGTATTTATTCGAACTCTCGTGAGAAAGAATTGATTTCAGAATTTGTTTATTTTTTAGAACTACTCACCGGCTAAATTTGTTACATCAATTATGATTTAATTTGTCCTATTGTACAAATATATCCTTATCGAGGATGTATGAAGTGAAAATCTATTTGGAGTGAGGTGATAATACTAGTTCAACTTGTAGTTCACAGATAAGATTAGTTAAATGTGCATTATAGCATGATTGGTATTACTTTAGCTTACTTAAGGTGTGTTATGGCCATGATTTAATTAAGAACATCACAAAAAACAAAGCACTTTAGGCTATCTATTTTGATGTTCATTCATTTTAATTTATTTGTTTATGTAGCGTTTTTAAGGGATAGAGAGGGGCAAACAAAGAAACCGTAGTCTTTTAGGCCAAATGTACCAGGTATTTTAATTTTAATTCTCAAGATGGTTTTTAACTTTTTTTCATTTCTTTCAAAAATGAATGTCGGGTAGATATAATGTGCATAGCGTAAACAAATAATTGAATAAGTGAATCGGCGTCTTAATTATGATTTAATTTGTCCTATTGTACAAATATATCCTTATCGAGGATGTATGAATTGAAAATCTATTTGGAGAGTAGATAACAAATAAGAGTTATTGAATTTCTTAAAGTCTATTCTGTACACGTCCGATCTAGCTTTTAACTGAATCCGGGTCTTCAGTGTGGGAAATTCAGTTGTGAAAAGTTGGTGACTTTACATTTAAAGGCTACACCAATGCCCACTTTTTACAAAACACAGTGTTCTATGCTCAGTTTTCGTTTTAGTTCTTGATTATCGTTACCCGTTAGTGCCTGTATCGTACCCATTGGGGATTGCTAGATGGTGTATATGCCTAAACTCTTTATCATAGTTATCCTCTCCTAGTGGGATGTTATGTATTCTGTTAATGAGGAAGTGGAGCATAGCTACCTTGTGACTGTGATGGTGGGAACAAGTGTTAGGTATCGCATATAGGTCCTGTTCAGTTACGTCATCTTATCGCCCAGCGAATGGACACATTGCAGCCCCTACAGTCCCCTAAGAGGTAAAAAAAAACAGCACTACCTTTTCGAAAGGGTTATTTAGCACTTTAGGTAACAACCCTAGCTGGTTGTAAACTGTAAAATCGCCCAGCCCATACCCAACAATCTGGGACAGATGGAGAGGTACCCTTGGCCTTTTGTCGGCTTATACTTAAAAGAATTTATGGTATGCCGACAGTCGGCATTTGACCCTCCGGCCTTAGTTCCTAAAAAAAATATAATTTCCTAAAAATCAAATATAATTTCTAAAAACAAAAGTTAATAATCTAATACCTAGGAGACTAAAAAGAGGACTTATTAACGGATTAGGATCGGCCACCAGCTGGATTAGGGCAATCTGGATGCCAAATACAAAAGACATTACGAAAATTTAATCGCGAAGTTAAAAAAAACAACAAATATCGTATTGAATATACAGTTAGGTTAAACAGAGAAATGGCCAAAGCACTCGAAACTCACATAAAAATATTTAAGTATGAATAAAACTCAGTATGTATTTAGCTTGGCAGAACTATATGAAATCATAAATTATCTGACTATACAAATGCTTGATATTGAACTGTCCAGAAGACTTAGAAACTATGTGGTTGAGAAGTAATATATCGTGCTTGAATAGAGAAAATATCATACACTACTTAATACAGTTACTGAAGAAGGGACAGATTTTAAATATTATATACTTACTACCCGTACCAATTGTATCAAAAAACGAAATATTAACCACCATTGTACCCTATAACCTTATATTATATGATATTCAAAATAAGTTTATGGTAAATTGCAACTATATCAAGCATAAAATGTACTGTACTAACTTTAGTAAAATAATTATCCATGTATATCTAATGTATACCTCATTGCCCGTTCAATCACCCCTAACATCTAATGTTAAACTAAATACTAAAGAATCTATTTATAACAACAAATGTATTTACAAACATACTAACCTATGAACATAAGCATATAAATTATGTAACGTGGGCTTTAGTAATTTAACTATGCCTCATCTTGATGAGTGTAATGTATTAGAGAACCTAGAATTTGTAGATAATCCCGTATACACATCATTCACATTCCTCATGTTCTATGTAACTACCCTGTACCTACTCATATTCCACTTCTTACAAATATCTAAATGTAAACAATGTCGCACAAAAACTGTAATCATAGCCACAGCCCCTCGTGCGAAACACCTTTGACCACGTCGTCCTCACATGGTTCAAACCTTCGGATGGAAGGAGTTACGTCATCCTCCATATCAGCCTGTGAATGGACATATCGTTGCCCCTACTTTGTTCAGCCCCCCCCCCCTTGACCTCTAGTTATGTAGTTCTATCCATGTATTCATCTGTTTCATATTTATAATAGATTTGCCTTCGCTTGATTTTATTAAATTATTGTTCTCTATTTTGTTTTTTATGGTTTTTATCTGGGAGAATTTATCTAAATTTATTCTGTTTCGTCCGACTGGAGTATAGTCTATGAATTCGTTACATATACTATACTCTTTCGTTGACAGTAGTTCGTTATTATACGTAATAATATCCTTGGTTGTTCATCGTCTAAGAGGATTTTTTAATGATAGATTTTGTATTGTTTCCATATGCACAGTCGAAGTTTGTTATTATGCGACCTTTCATTTTAGCAACTGAAAATGACAAATGAAAAATTTATTAGTCAATAATTACAATTTTGTGGAAAGACGGAAGATTTATTATTTAATTATACTCTTCCACAACCGGCAATAATTATTTCTTTTATTATACGAAGGTACGAGTATTATACGATATTTTTTCTCTCATATTTATAGTTTTCCCATTACAGTTTTTTTTTAGCCGATTGTATAGAATTGAGTTGAAGTGCCTTTTGGGAGATCGGCTTAGGTTGATGAAAAAGATATATTAAGGCTTCGTAAATTCTATTTATGAACAACGATTTGACATACTATTTGTACCTGCCTGAATCTGATTCTGATGAACAGAAATATATATTGTAGAGGTTAAATATGAGTGGTAATGGAATGGCTGAGGAACCCCGACAGTGAGCAACGTACCTTACAATATATTAGGAAGTATTTGTCACAGTGTTACAGGGAGCTATTAGAGATTGTCTCGTTACTTAGCGAATATGCCCTATTTTAAATTGTTATTATAAACATGTATGTTTATTTTCGATTCGGTTAAATTTTGTTATTGTCAAATCATCATTGATTGATGTAATGGAGTTGTTTACCGTGTTTTTTTTGTTTTTTTTATTTATGGTTCTGATAACAAAATATGAAAATTGAATTGCACGAGTACAAGAGTACGGTAACCGTAAGGTGAAAATAAACAGTAAACACAAATAAGAAAACAATCATCGAAGTACAACTACAGGTCAATATATTTGGTATATTGCAGTAAATGTAGAGGTAATATTTAGATAATAATTGAAAATTTGTGTACTAAAATATGTTTAGTAATTTATTTACGCCCTATGTAATCCATGTTAGAGCTGAAAGGTAGGGAAATGATATAAATCCTCGTATTAATAAATTTACAATAGGATCCAGCAAAATTTCGTTAACGAATGCTTACATCGTTAATATAATATGCCAAAATAAAATTTTAGCTTGATAGTCTTCGTTTTTATGCAGATTTTTACGAAGGTAACTACAACCAGCAGAGAAGGAGAGTGTTGGTATTTTTTTTGTACTGTATGGGATATTTTAACCGAAGGAAAACTAAGGGCTTACGGGAATTATGCCCATCTGGTGTGAAAAATGGACAGCAAAAAACATAGGGCTGGGTGGGTCAAACACATACAACGCTGACATTTTCCGTAGCTTAAGTGTTTGTTCAAGACCTTTCTCAAAACACAAAACTCTTTGGAACTAATTTCTGTTTATTCCACAATAATTTAAAACATAAATATGCTAATCGAGTCTCAGTGAACGGAAATCTGAAAATAATTTAAAAAAAACAAAAACGTTTCTTTTGAACATTCTGCTTTATTGTCTCGTTTGTCTAATAGTCTAATAAAAAATAGTACTGTCTCCTATGATGATAATAGTAAAATTACCTTCTTAATAATGTACAAAAATCATTTAAAAGTCAGTCACGTTTTTATATTTTACACTGACCTTTATTTTATATGCGTAATAAACAATATACCTTTTAATACTTTATCCTGCGGAATGCGAAAGTACTTTTCATTTCGGATTTAAACTAAATAGTACTGTCTCCTATGATGATAATAGTAAAATTACCTTCTTAATAATGTACAAAAATCATTTAAAAGTCAGTCACGTTTTTATATTTTACACTGACCTTTATTTTATATGCGGAATACGAAAGTACTTTTCATTTCGGACTTAAACTAAATAGTACGTAGCACAACAAACAAAATACGTATGCATGAATCTCATTCTTTCTTCGAGATGAATAAATAAAGACAAGATGGACACCTAAATTTCCCACTTTATAAATTGATGACCACTCTGGCTAGGGTGGGATTATTGCCCTTTCATCCATTACCATATAATAGTCTTTGTTGTTGGGAGATTGTGAACAAACAAAAGCGAGAGACAAAAAAAAAAAAGAAGAAAAAAAAGAGAAATGGTATAGAGAGAATTAAATTAACCTAACCACGAAATAACCTGACTGACTCAAATCTGAAATGGCAATAGACCCAAATATTATTGACACGAAATTATTCTACGATTCTCATATAGTGGATAAGCTAATTAATTAACACGGCTATGGAATTAATTGGAGAAGTGTGGAATTCTTTATACCATAGAAAGGTATTAACTGTAAATAATCAGAAACTTCCTATCTCGTATACACCCTCGCAGGCGGGCTCGGTATAAATGTCGCATATACGGAAATTAGTATATTCACACACATATATATATATATAATTAATGTATTTGTCTAAATTCATTACCCAGATAAATTGAATTTGTTGAATTAATATATGATATATTAATATTATATATTATATTAACAAATATAATAAGGAATATATTTATTTTAAAATGTTCTCTACCTAATCCTACGTCTCCTATGGCAATAATAAATGACATAATACAAAAGGTTTCATGTAACCGTATCGTTACCTACTTTAATCTTTTCAAGGGATACTAAAAGCGACATAGCCTATAATAGCTGTAATATTCTGAGTTACTAAGGATTCGTACACATCTGTCTGCGATAAAATTATTTTTTCCTTGTAATCCAATCTGTTAGGGATGCCAAGTCGAAAATGTGGGCTACGCCTATAACAGCACTCATTAAACAGTATTTATCTCATGACTCGAATAAAGGTATTTGAACAAAAAAAAACAGAGGCTTTGTTGATAAGTAGAGTGTCTTAAACGTAGACCAAATTGATTGGCTGGGAAGGATGGTAAACAAGAATAATTCCTTTATTATTTAATTTATAAGCAGGCAAATCAAACCAGAATACAAATTTTGAGATCAAAATTGCCACATTCCATTTAGAGGCCGCCTATTAGATACACTACAATAAATATTTCACATTTTTATTTTATTTTTAGGTAGAGTAAACCTAATAGCTGTTGACTTATACGTACTTATTAAAGGAAATTATTCATTACAATTATAAACACATTGGATTTAGAAAAAAACTTAGACGAGACATGAATGTTTTCAAGTTAAGTTAAAGACGATGAAGAAAAATGATGAACGTATCTTGTCAAAAATGAAGGCAGATCCCACATGGCCGGCTACATGAAGATCGAAGAAAGGAATAAGGTCTGATAGGTAATTCTGATATTGGAATATAACATGGATAACCAGAGGCACATGGGGCACACCCATTGCACATATCTTTTTTGTAGCTTGTTAATTTGTGGTTCAGTTGTACAATCGATTATATGCTAGAGGTTTGTCCATTTATAGTCGTGTTGTCGAACTGCATTAAAAGAAGCAATTTATTAGGAACTTCAAGTTACTGAATAACTATACTATAAAGAAAACTGTAAATATATAGTAGAATGAATAGTTACAGGGCCGGGCTTGGGCATAAAATGACAAACATCACGCACTTAAGAAACGAAAAACAAAGTTAAAACTTAAATATTCTATAAAAAAAAAGTGATGACTTTGAGAAGGCATATAAGTTTTAAAAAATTATTTTAAATTCTTGTTTTATAAATTTACTTTAGACTTGATCGGCCAATATTTACACAGCATAATATTCAGGTACTACGTTGGACAACGAACGAGGACACGCCAACGAATTCAGGTACTATGTTGGATAATCGTTTGGGATATCCATGTAAATTTTCATTTTTATAGGGGGACAGAGGACTCACCATTTCAAGGGTTGGCAGACAAACACAATATTTAATAATGGTGAAAACAATACTGGAATATAAAATTCAACTTAACTTAGTGATGTAAAACACTCACTCCTAACTGATGATCACAAACTACGCTATCATAGCTGATGAATAATTAATAAACTAAAATAGATATATGGAAATGTATAAGTAAAGTTTAATGGTTACCAGTATTCCTCGAATGCCTCGTAGTATCTGGGAGGTCTGCACGGGCACGACTCCCGATGTATACTGAATGACCCCCTTTGGAGGGGGGAAGCAATTCCGGGCTCGAAACGAAAAAAGTAGCAGTTCCTTCGGTTCTGACTAAACCACTCCACCCATTGGATTGTAGGCAGAGCGGACTCAGCCACAAGAAAAGCAAGTACAACAGCATATACAGGAAAAACAATGTATGATACCACATCATTTTAAATATAATTATATTTCTTATACCAATGGATATACATCATAGACATTAGTGCACTATCTTAAACTTATAAATAATCGACAATCTAAAACATATATATCAAAACGTTTATTTTATGCAAATGTAAAATTTACGATAAATTAAAACTTAAAAAAACTCGCTATAAATAAGCTAATGTACTAAATTGGAGAGACGCTGGACTCTCTTCAACCTATGCCAATAATCTTATAGATTATTTCACTCAATATGATGCATTTATGGTAAAAATAAGAAAGATTATACCTCGATATAAAATTAAAAGCGGATAAGCGGAAGCTATTAGAAAGCTCATCGGATTCATTTTTTTAACTAGTTAGTTCATGTATCAGTTTCATGGCTGCGAGTTTATTGATTGTAATTGTATATACAGTGAAATAAACTTTTTCAAATTCGTCCGGGGCTTTCGATTTATGAACTAGAATAAATGACCCGTACTAATTAGTTAATTAATGTTTATTATGTTAATGTGCATTGTTTTATTTTGATCTACGGTTAATTAATTAATACGGTGATCTAATTAAAATTCTTTTTTTTGTGTATTCGTCTAAATTTAGTGGGTTTTTTTTTCTAAGATGAGGATGTATTACCATTCTTATCAGGTTTATTTTGAACCGGGTTCTATTGTAATCTTTGTTTATTTCATTCTGCAACCTATTGCAATCAGTTGTTCATTTTTTTTTTTTTTAAGCACATAATAAAAACAAGAACTTGCTTGGAAAATGAAAATAAACACTCTACACTAATACATACTCATTTGCAATTGGGTATTCTCACAGCAATGTGTAAATACACACACTCACTAAAAATTAAATTACCCTCAATGTTATAATAGAACAAGAATGTAATCAAAATCAAAACTTTAACATCAGCTACAGTAAGGTACTAACTATCCTCCTCATGGAACGACTTTCCCCACAGGAAATAAGTAAACATTATTTTAGAACACATTATAATGTATAATGCACATTACACATTTGTAACGATCGCAAATCTTTGTATCAATGTAAAATTATTAAAAATTGTACAAAACGTAGCAAAGCTACAGGACGTATAATGGCCAATAAAGGACCGTGGCGTATGGAGGAGGGAAGGGAGTTCCAGGATGATAGGAATCCTGACGAAGGAAATGCTTAGGATTATAGCGCTATGGATCTATACTATAATAGTGGAGTCATCGATGGTCGGAAGCGTGTATGATTTCGTTTTAAATATGGAGAAGAGATAAGAAGGTTGTTGGGTATAAAGCAAGCCTTAGCTTAGGCCTAGACTTTAACTTAGAATACCTAGAGTCATTCAATAATCTCTTGTGCAACTCATAATGCATGAGTTCACCACTCGTGCAATATTTGCTATTAAAGTTACTCCGAGTACTTCGTGCACAAGGAAATTAAGTAGTATAATTAAGAGAAAACTGGGAAGGAAGTAAGATAAAGATATAATAAATAGGAAGGGATGTGACAAGCATGTGGATTTGGGAGACATCTGGGCTGTTTGTAATTACTGTATGAATGAGCGAGTGAATTAAAATTGTAAATATGGTATGAATGAGAACATTTATAGACCCAATAAGGAAGATTGTAATTTTAGCACAGTAAAGAAATTTTATCTAAAAAAAAATAAATAAATAGGAAGCTACTCATAAGCTTTTTCACCTAATCTTTTTGAACAGATTACATAAACAACGTACGATTTATATTAACTGTCCGACAGATTTTTAGATGTGTATGAATAGAAGTCTGAAGTCCTACAGGGTTACACCTTAAGATATAAAAAATCTTTGTATAAACAATATAGTTTGGTTCATAGAGGTGCTAAGTGTTTTCGGTCGCAGGTAGAGACGGCAATTGCTATGGGTTTTCCGCGGCACGTTGTCAGCAAAGCATAGAAAGGAATGTGTGAAGTGTTTGTTACTTTTTTTTTAAAAGCTCTTTTTATTAGGGATTTTTACCTGCTGTCTCTGAGTACCAACAACTATTTCACCTTTCAAATTAGCTTTACTCGGCTTAGTAAAAAGAAGCATGAATGCCGCTAATTTACTCTATTTAAGCATATAGAAAATTTCTTTGGGTCAGTAAATCAGTATTTATTCGAACTCTCGTGAGAAAGAATTGATTTCAGAATTTGTTTATTTTTTAGAACTACTCACCGGCTAAATTTGTTACATCAATTATGATTTAATTTGTCCTATTGTACAAATATATCCTTATCGAGGATGTATGAAGTGAAAATCTATTTGGAGTGAGGTGATAATACTAGTTCAACTTGTAGTTCACAAATAAGATTAGTTAAATGTGCATTATAGCATGGTTGGTATTACTTTAGCTTACTTAAGGTGTGTTATGGCCATGATTTAATTAAGAACATCACAAAAACAAAGCACTTTAGGCTATCTATTTTGATGTTCATTCATTTTAATTTATTTGTTTATGTAGCGTTTTTAAGGGATAGAGAGGGGCAAACAAAGAAACCGTAGTCTTTTAGGCCAAATGTACCAGGTATTTTAATTTTAATTCTCAAGATGGTTTTTAACTTTTTTTCATTTCTTTCAAAAATGAATGTCGGGTAGATATAATGTGCATAGTGTAAACAAATAATTGAATAAGTGAATCGGCGTCTTAATTATGATTTAATTTGTCCTATTGTACAAATATATCCTTATCGAGGATGTATGAAGTGAAAATCTATTTGGAGAGTAGATAACAAATAAGAGTTATTGAATTTCTTAAAGTCTATTCTGTACACGTCCGATCTAGCTTTTAACTGAATCCGGGTCTTCAGTGTGGGAAATTCAGTTGTGAAAAGTTGGTGACTTTATATTTAAAGGCTACACCAGTGCCCACTTTTTACAAAACACAGTGTTCTATGCTCAGTTTTCGTTTTAGTTCTTGATTATCGTTACCCGTTAGTGCCTGTATCGTACCCATTGGGGATTGCTAGATGGTGTATATGCCTAAACTCTTTATCATAGTTATCCTCTCCTAGTGGGATGTTATGTATTCTGTTAATGAGGAAGTGGAGCATAGCTACCTTGTGACTGTGATGGTGGGAACAAGTGTTAGGTATCGCATATAGGTCCTGTTCAGTTACGTCATCTTATCGCCCAGCGAATGGACACATTGCAGCCCCTACAGTCCCCTAAGAGGTAAAAAAAAACAGCACTACCTTTTCGAAAGGGTTATTTAGCACTTTAGGTAACAACCCTAGCTGGTTGTAAACTGTAAAATCGCCCAGCCCATACCCAACAATCTGGGACAGATGGAGAGGTACCCTTGGCCTTTTGTCGGCTTATACTTAAAAGAATTTATGGTATGCCGACAGTCGGCATTTGACCCTCCGGCCTTAGTTCCTAAAAAAAATATAATTTTCTAAAAATCAAATATAATTTCTAAAAACAAAAGTTAATAATCTAATACCTAGGAGACTAAAAAGAGGACTTATTAACGGATTAGGATCGGCCACCAGCTGTATTAGGGCAATCTGGATGCCAAATACAAAAGACATTACGAAAATTTAATCGCGAAGTTAAAAAAAACAACAAATATCGTATTGAATATACAGTTAGGTTAAACAGAGAAATGGCCAAAGCACTCGAAACTCACATAAAAATATTTAAGTATGAATAAAACTCAGTATGTATTTAGCTTGGCAGAACTATATGAAATCATAAATTATCTGACTATACAAATGCTTGATATTGAACTGTCCAGAAGACTTAGAAACTATGTGGTTGAGAAGTAATATATCGTGCTTGAATAGAGAAAATATCATACACTACTTAATACAGTTACTGAAGAAGGGACAGATTTTAAATATTATATACTTACTACCCGTACCAATTGTATCAAAAAACGAAATTTAACCACCATTGTACCCTATAACCTTATATTATATGATATTCAAAATAAGTTTATGGTAAATTGCAACTATATCAAGCATAAAATGTACTGTACTAACTTTAGTAAAATAATTATCCATGTATATCTAATGTATACCTCATTGCCCGTTCAATCACCCCTAACATCTAATGTTAAACTAAATACTAAAGAATCTATTTATAACAACAAATGTATTTACAAACATACTAACCTATGAACATAAGCATATAAATTATGTAACGTGGGCTTTAGTAATTTAACTATGCCTCATCTTGATGAGTGTAATGTATTAGAGAACCTAGAATTTGTAGATAATCCCGTATACACATCATTCACATTCCTCATGTTCTATGTAACTACCCTGTACCTACTCATATTCCACTTCTTACAAATATCTAAATGTAAACAATGTCGCACAAAAACTGTAATCATAGCCACAGCCCCTCGTGCGAAACACCTTTGACCACGTCGTCCTCACATGGTTCAAACCTTCGGATGGAAGGAGTTACGTCATCCTCCATATCAGCCTGTGAATGGACATATCGTTGCCCCTACTTTGTTCAGCCCCCCCCCCTTGACCTCTAGTTATGTAGTTCTATCCATGTATTCATCTGTTTCATATTTATAATAGATTTGCCTTCGCTTGATTTTATTAAATTATTGTTCTCTATTTTGTTTTTTATGGTTTTTATCTGGGAGAATTTATCTAAATTTATTCTGTTTCGTCCGACTGGAGTATAGTCTATGAATTCGTTACATATACTATACTCTTTCGTTGACAGTAGTTCGTTATTATACGTAATAATATCCTTGGTTGTTCATCGTCTAAGAGGATTTTTTAATGATAGATTTTGTATTGTTTCCATATGCACAGTCGAAGTTTGTTATTATGCGACCTTTCATTTTAGCAACTGAAAATGACAAATGAAAAATTTATTAGTCAATAATTACAATTTTGTGGAAAGACGGAAGATTTATTATTTAATTATACTCTTCCACAACCGGCAATAATTATTTCTTTTATTATACGAAGGTACGAGTATTATACGATATTTTTTCTCTCATATTTATAGTTTTCCCATTACAGTTTTTTTTTAGCCGATTGTATAGAATTGAGTTGAAGTGCCTTTTGGGAGATCGGCTTAGGTTGATGAAAAAGATATATTAAGGCTTCGTAAATTCTATTTATGAACAACGATTTGACATACTATTTGTACCTGCCTGAATCTGATTCTGATGAACAGAAATATATATTGTAGAGGTTAAATATGAGTGGTAATGGAATGGCTGAGGAACCCCGACAGTGAGCAACGTACCTTACAATATATTAGGAAGTATTTGTCACAGTGTTACAGGGAGCTATTAGAGATTGTCTCGTTACTTAGCGAATATGCCCTATTTGAAATTGTTATTATAAACATGTATGTTTATTTTCGATTCGGTTAAATTTTGTTATTGTCAAATCATCATTGATTGATGTAATGGAGTTGTTTACCGTGTTTTTTTTGTTTTTTTTTATTTATGGTTCTGATAACAAAATATGAAAATTGAATTGCACGAGTACAAGAGTACGGTAACCGTAAGGTGAAAATAAACAGTAAACACAAATAAGAAAACAATCATCGAAGTACAACTACAGGTCAATATATTTGGTATATTGCAGTAAATGTAGAGGTAATATTTAGATAATAATTGAAAATTTGTGTACTAAAATATGTTTAGTAATTTATTTACGCCCTATGTAATCCATGTTAGAGCTGAAAGGTAGGGAAATGATATAAATCCTCGTATTAATAAATTTACAATAGGATCCAGCAAAATTTCGTTAACGAATGCTTACATCGTTAGTATAATATGCCAAAATAAAATTTTAGCTTGATAGTCTTCGTTTTTATGCAGATTTTTACGAAGGTAACTACAACCAGCAGAGAAGGAGAGTGTTGGTATTTTTTTTGTACTGTATGGGATATTTTAACCGAAGGAAAACTAAGGGCTTACGGGAATTATGCCCATCTGGTGTGAAAAATGGACAGCAAAAAACATAGGGCTGGGTGGGTCAAACACATACAACGCTGACATTTTCCGTAGCTTAAGTGTTTGTTCAAGACCTTTCTCAAAACACAAAACTCTTTGGAACTAATTTCTGTTTATTCCACAATAATTTAAAACATAAATATGCTAATCGAGTCTCAGTGAACGGAAATCTGAAAATAATTTAAAAAAAACAAAAACGTTTCTTTTGAACATTCTGCTTTATTGTCTCGTTTGTCTAATAGTCTAATAAAAAATAGTACTGTCTCCTATGATGATAATAGTAAAATTACCTTCTTAATAATGTACAAAAATCATTTAAAAGTCAGTCACGTTTTTATATTTTACACTGACCTTTATTTTATATGCGTAATAAACAATATACCTTTTAATACTTTATCCTGCGGAATGCGAAAGTACTTTTCATTTCGGATTTAAACTAAATAGTACTGTCTCCTATGATGATAATAGTAAAATTACCTTCTTAATAATGTACAAAAATCATTTAAAAGTCAGTCACGTTTTTATATTTTACACTGACCTTTATTTTATATGCGGAATACGAAAGTACTTTTCATTTCGGACTTAAACTAAATAGTACGTAGCACAACAAACAAAATACGTATGCATGAATCTCATTCTTTCTTCGAGATGAATAAATAAAGACAAGATGGACACCTAAATTTCCCACTTTATAAATTGATGACCACTCTGGCTAGGGTGGGATTATTGCCCTTTCATCCATTACCATATAATAGTCTTTGTTGTTGGGAGATTGTGAACAAACAAAAGCGAGAGACAAAAAAAAAAAAGAAGAAAAAAAAGAGAAATGGTATAGAGAGAATTAAATTAACCTAACCACGAAATAACCTGACTGACTCAAATCTGAAATGGCAATAGACCCAAATATTATTGACACGAAATTATTCTACGATTCTCATATAGTGGATAAGCTAATTAATTAACACGGCTATGGAATTAATTGGAGAAGTGTGGAATTCTTTATACCATAGAAAGGTATTAACTGTAAATAATCAGAAACTTCCTATCTCGTATACACCCTCGCAGGCGGGCTCGGTATAAATGTCGCATATACGGAAATTAGTATATTCACACACATATATATATATATAATTAATGTATTTGTCTAAATTCATTACCCAGATAAATTGAATTTGTTGAATTAATATATGATATATTAATATTATATATTATATTAACAAATATAATAAGGAATATATTTATTTTAAAATGTTCTCTACCTAATCCTACGTCTCCTATGGCAATAATAAATGACATAATACAAAAGGTTTCATGTAACCGTATCGTTACCTACTTTAATCTTTTCAAGGGATACTAAAAGCGACATAGCCTATAATAGCTGTAATATTCTGAGTTACTAAGGATTCGTACACATCTGTCTGCGATAAAATTATTTTTTCCTTGTAATCCAATCTGTTAGGGATGCCAAGTCGAAAATGTGGGCTACGCCTATAACAGCACTCATTAAACAGTATTTATCTCATGACTCGAATAAAGGTATTTGAACAAAAAAAAACAGAGGCTTTGTTGATAAGTAGAGTGTCTTAAACGTAGACCAAATTGATTGGCTGGGAAGGATGGTAAACAAGAATAATTCCTTTATTATTTAATTTATAAGCAGGCAAATCAAACCAGAATACAAATTTTGAGATCAAAATTGCCACATTCCATTTAGAGGCCGCCTATTAGATACACTACAATAAATATTTCACATTTTTATTTTATTTTTAGGTAGAGTAAACCTAATAGCTGTTGACTTATACGTACTTATTAAAGGAAATTATTCATTACAATTATAAACACATTGGATTTAGAAAAAAACTTAGACGAGACATGAATGTTTTCAAGTTAAGTTAAAGACGATGAAGAAAAATGATGAACGTATCTTGTCAAAAATGAAGGCAGATCCCACATGGCCGGCTACATGAAGATCGAAGAAAGGAATAAGGTCTGATAGGTAATTCTGATATTGGAATATAACATGGATAACCAGAGGCACATGGGGCACACCCATTGCACATATCTTTTTTGTAGCTTGTTTGTGGTTCAGTTGTACAATCGATTATATGCTAGAGGTTTGTCCATTTATAGTCGTGTTGTCGAACTGCATTAAAAGAAGCAATTTATTAGGAACTTCAAGTTACTGAATAACTATACTATAAAGAAAACTGTAAATATATAGTAGAATGAATAGTTACAGGGCCGGGCTTGGGCATAAAATGACAAACATCACGCACTTAAGAAACGAAAAACAAAGTTAAAACTTAAATATTCTATAAAAAAAAAGTGATGACTTTGAGAAGGCATATAAGTTTTAAAAAATTATTTTAAATTCTTGTTTTATAAATTTACTTTAGACTTGATCGGCCAATATTTACACAGCATAATATTCAGGTACTACGTTGGACAACGAACGAGGACACGCCAACGAATTCAGGTACTATGTTGGATAATCGTTTGGGATATCCATGTAAATTTTCATTTTTATAGGGGGACAGAGGACTCACCATTTCAAGGGTTGGCAGACAAACACAATATTTAATAATGGTGAAAACAATACTGGAATATAAAATTCAACTTAACTTAGTGATGTAAAACACTCACTCCTAACTGATGATCACAAACTACGCTATCATAGCTGATGAATAATTAATAAACTAAAATAGATATATGGAAATGTATAAGTAAAGTTTAATGGTTACCAGTATTCCTCGAATGCCTCGTAGTATCTGGGAGGTCTGCACGGGCACGACTCCCGATGTATACTGAATGACCCCCTTTGGAGGGGGGAAGCAATTCCGGGCTCGAAACGAAAAAAGTAGCAGTTCCTTCGGTTCTGACTAAACCACTCCACCCATTGGATTGTAGGCAGAGCGGACTCAGCCACAAGAAAAGCAAGTACAACAGCATATACAGGAAAAACAATGTATGATACCACATCATTTTAAATATAATTATATTTCTTATACCAATGGATATACATCATAGACATTAGTGCACTATCTTAAACTTATAAATAATCGACAATCTAAAACATATATATCAAAACGTTTATTTTATGCAAATGTAAAATTTACGATAAATTAAAACTTAAAAAAACTCGCTATAAATAAGCTAATGTACTAAATTGGAGAGACGCTGGACTCTCTTCAACCTATGCCAATAATCTTATAGATTATTTCACTCAATATGATGCATTTATGGTAAAAATAAGAAAGATTATACCTCGATATAAAATTAAAAGCGGATAAGCGGAAGCTATTAGAAAGCTCATCGGATTCATTTTTTTAACTAGTTAGTTCATGTATCAGTTTCATGGCTGCGAGTTTATTGATTGTAATTGTATATACAGTGAAATAAACTTTTTCAAATTCGTCCGGGGCTTTCGATTTATGAACTAGAATAAATGACCCGTACTAATTAGTTAATTAATGTTTATTATGTTAATGTGCATTGTTTTATTTTGATCTACGGTTAATTAATTAATGCGGTGATCTAATTAAAATTCTTTTTTTTGTGTATTCGTCTAAATTTAGTGGGTTTTTTTTTCTAAGATGAGGATGTATTACCATTCTTATCAGGTTTATTTTGAACCGGGTTCTATTGTAATCTTTGTTTATTTCATTCTGCAACCTATTGCAATCAGTTGTTCATTTTTTTTTTTTTTAAGCACATAATAAAAACAAGAACTTGCTTGGAAAATGAAAATAAACACTCTACACTAATACATACTCATTTGCAATTGGGTATTCTCACAGCAATGTGTAAATACACACACTCACTAAAAATTAAATTACCCTCAATGTTATAATAGAACAAGAATGTAATCAAAATCAAAACTTTAACATCAGCTACAGTAAGGTACTAACTATCCTCCTCATGGAACGACTTTCCCCACAGGAAATAAGTAAACATTATTTTAGAACACATTATAATGTATAATGCACATTACACATTTGTAACGATCGCAAATCTTTGTATCAATGTAAAATTATTAAAAATTGTACAAAACGTAGCAAAGCTACAGGACGTATAATGGCCAATAAAGGACCGTGGCGTATGGAGGAGGGAAGGGAGTTCCAGGATGATAGGAATCCTGACGAAGGAAATGCTTAGGATTATAGCGCTATGGATCTATACTATAATAGTGGAGTCATCGATGGTCGGAAGCGTGTATGATTTCGTTTTAAATATGGAGAAGAGATAAGAAGGTTGTTGGGTATAAAGCAAGCCTTAGCTTAGGCCTAGACTTTAACTTAGAATACCTAGAGTCATTCAATAATCTCTTGTGCAACTCATAATGCATGAGTTCACCACTCGTGCAATATTTGCTATTAAAGTTACTCCGAGTACTTCGTGCACAAGGAAATTAAGTAGTATAATTAAGAGAAAACTGGGAAGGAAGTAAGATAAAGATATAATAAATAGGAAGGGATGTGACAAGCATGTGGATTTGGGAGACATCTGGGCTGTTTGTAATTACTGTATGAATGAGCGAGTGAATTAAAATTGTAAATATGGTATGAATGAGAACATTTATAGACCCAATAAGGAAGATTGTAATTTTAGCACAGTAAAGAAATTTTATCTAAAAAAAAATAAATAAATAGGAAGCTACTCATAAGCTTTTTCACCTAATCTTTTTGAACAGATTACATAAACAACGTACGATTTATATTAACTGTCCGACAGATTTTTAGATGTGTATGAATAGAAGTCTGAAGTCCTACAGGGTTACACCTTAAGATATAAAAAATCTTTGTATAAACAATATAGTTTGGTTCATAGAGGTGCTAAGTGTTTTCGGTCGCAGGTAGAGACGGCAATTGCTATGGGTTTTCCGCGGCACGTTGTCAGCAAAGCATAGAAAGGAATGTGTGAAGTGTTTGTTACTTTTTTTTTAAAAGCTCTTTTTATTAGGGATTTTTACCTGCTGTCTCTGAGTACCAACAACTATTTCACCTTTCAAATTAGCTTTACTCGGCTTAGTAAAAAGAAGCATGAATGCCGCTAATTTACTCTATTTAAGCATATAGAAAATTTCTTTGGGTCAGTAAATCAGTATTTATTCGAACTCTCGTGAGAAAGAATTGATTTCAGAATTTGTTTATTTTTTAGAACTACTCACCGGCTAAATTTGTTACATCAATTATGATTTAATTTGTCCTATTGTACAAATATATCCTTATCGAGGATGTATGAAGTGAAAATCTATTTGGAGTGAGGTGATAATACTAGTTCAACTTGTAGTTCACAAATAAGATTAGTTAAATGTGCATTATAGCATGATTGGTATTACTTTAGCTTACTTAAGGTGTGTTATGGCCATGATTTAATTAAGAACATCACAAAAAACAAAGCACTTTAGGCTATCTATTTTGATGTTCATTCATTTTAATTTATTTGTTTATGTAGCGTTTTTAAGGGATAGAGAGGGGCAAACAAAGAAACCGTAGTCTTTTAGGCCAAATGTACCAGGTATTTTAATTTTAATTCTCAAGATGGTTTTTAACTTTTTTTCATTTCTTTCAAAAATGAATGTCGGGTAGATATAATGTGCATAGTGTAAACAAATAATTGAATAAGTGAATCGGCGTCTTAATTATGATTTAATTTGTCCTATTGTACAAATATATCCTTATCGAGGATGTATGAATTGAAAATCTATTTGGAGAGTAGATAACAAATAAGAGTTATTGAATTTCTTAAAGTCTATTCTGTACACGTCCGATCTAGCTTTTAACTGAATCCGGGTCTTCAGTGTGGGAAATTCAGTTGTGAAAAGTTGGTGACTTTACATTTAAAGGCTACACCAATGCCCACTTTTTACAAAACACAGTGTTCTATGCTCAGTTTTCGTTTTAGTTCTTGATTATCGTTACCCGTTAGTGCCTGTATCGTACCCATTGGGGATTGCTAGATGGTGTATATGCCTAAACTCTTTATCATAGTTATCCTCTCCTAGTGGGATGTTATGTATTCTGTTAATGAGGAAGTGGAGCATAGCTACCTTGTGACTGTGATGGTGGGAACAAGTGTTAGGTATCGCATATAGGTCCTGTTCAGTTACGTCATCTTATCGCCCAGCGAATGGACACATTGCAGCCCCTACAGTCCCCTAAGAGGTAAAAAAAAACAGCACTACCTTTTCGAAAGGGTTATTTAGCACTTTAGGTAACAACCCTAGCTGGTTGTAAACTGTAAAATCGCCCAGCCCATACCCAACAATCTGGGACAGATGGAGAGGTACCCTTGGCCTTTTGTCGGCTTATACTTAAAAGAATTTATGGTATGCCGACAGTCGGCATTTGACCCTCCGGCCTTAGTTCCTAAAAAAAATATAATTTCCTAAAAATCAAATATAATTTCTAAAAACAAAAGTTAATAATCTAATACCTAGGAGACTAAAAAGAGGACTTATTAACGGATTAGGATCGGCCACCAGCTGGATTAGGGCAATCTGGATGCCAAATACAAAAGACATTACGAAAATTTAATCGCGAAGTTAAAAAAAACAACAAATATCGTATTGAATATACAGTTAGGTTAAACAGAGAAATGGCCAAAGCACTCGAAACTCACATAAAAATATTTAAGTATGAATAAAACTCAGTATGTATTTAGCTTGGCAGAACTATATGAAATCATAAATTATCTGACTATACAAATGCTTGATATTGAACTGTCCAGAAGACTTAGAAACTATGTGGTTGAGAAGTAATATATCGTGCTTGAATAGAGAAAATATCATACACTACTTAATACAGTTACTGAAGAAGGGACAGATTTTAAATATTATATACTTACTACCCGTACCAATTGTATCAAAAAACGAAATATTAACCACCATTGTACCCTATAACCTTATATTATATGATATTCAAAATAAGTTTATGGTAAATTGCAACTATATCAAGCATAAAATGTACTGTACTAACTTTAGTAAAATAATTATCCATGTATATCTAATGTATACCTCATTGCCCGTTCAATCACCCCTAACATCTAATGTTAAACTAAATACTAAAGAATCTATTTATAACAACAAATGTATTTACAAACATACTAACCTATGAACATAAGCATATAAATTATGTAACGTGGGCTTTAGTAATTTAACTATGCCTCATCTTGATGAGTGTAATGTATTAGAGAACCTAGAATTTGTAGATAATCCCGTATACACATCATTCACATTCCTCATGTTCTATGTAACTACCCTGTACCTACTCATATTCCACTTCTTACAAATATCTAAATGTAAACAATGTCGCACAAAAACTGTAATCATAGCCACAGCCCCTCGTGCGAAACACCTTTGACCACGTCGTCCTCACATGGTTCAAACCTTCGGATGGAAGGAGTTACGTCATCCTCCATATCAGCCTGTGAATGGACATATCGTTGCCCCTACTTTGTTCAGCCCCCCCCCCCTTGACCTCTAGTTATGTAGTTCTATCCATGTATTCATCTGTTTCATATTTATAATAGATTTGCCTTCGCTTGATTTTATTAAATTATTGTTCTCTATTTTGTTTTTTATGGTTTTTATCTGGGAGAATTTATCTAAATTTATTCTGTTTCGTCCGACTGGAGTATAGTCTATGAATTCGTTACATATACTATACTCTTTCGTTGACAGTAGTTCGTTATTATACGTAATAATATCCTTGGTTGTTCATCGTCTAAGAGGATTTTTTAATGATAGATTTTGTATTGTTTCCATATGCACAGTCGAAGTTTGTTATTATGCGACCTTTCATTTTAGCAACTGAAAATGACAAATGAAAAATTTATTAGTCAATAATTACAATTTTGTGGAAAGACGGAAGATTTATTATTTAATTATACTCTTCCACAACCGGCAATAATTATTTCTTTTATTATACGAAGGTACGAGTATTATACGATATTTTTTCTCTCATATTTATAGTTTTCCCATTACAGTTTTTTTTTAGCCGATTGTATAGAATTGAGTTGAAGTGCCTTTTGGGAGATCGGCTTAGGTTGATGAAAAAGATATATTAAGGCTTCGTAAATTCTATTTATGAACAACGATTTGACATACTATTTGTACCTGCCTGAATCTGATTCTGATGAACAGAAATATATATTGTAGAGGTTAAATATGAGTGGTAATGGAATGGCTGAGGAACCCCGACAGTGAGCAACGTACCTTACAATATATTAGGAAGTATTTGTCACAGTGTTACAGGGAGCTATTAGAGATTGTCTCGTTACTTAGCGAATATGCCCTATTTTAAATTGTTATTATAAACATGTATGTTTATTTTCGATTCGGTTAAATTTTGTTATTGTCAAATCATCATTGATTGATGTAATGGAGTTGTTTACCGTGTTTTTTTTGTTTTTTTTATTTATGGTTCTGATAACAAAATATGAAAATTGAATTGCACGAGTACAAGAGTACGGTAACCGTAAGGTGAAAATAAACAGTAAACACAAATAAGAAAACAATCATCGAAGTACAACTACAGGTCAATATATTTGGTATATTGCAGTAAATGTAGAGGTAATATTTAGATAATAATTGAAAATTTGTGTACTAAAATATGTTTAGTAATTTATTTACGCCCTATGTAATCCATGTTAGAGCTGAAAGGTAGGGAAATGATATAAATCCTCGTATTAATAAATTTACAATAGGATCCAGCAAAATTTCGTTAACGAATGCTTACATCGTTAATATAATATGCCAAAATAAAATTTTAGCTTGATAGTCTTCGTTTTTATGCAGATTTTTACGAAGGTAACTACAACCAGCAGAGAAGGAGAGTGTTGGTATTTTTTTTGTACTGTATGGGATATTTTAACCGAAGGAAAACTAAGGGCTTACGGGAATTATGCCCATCTGGTGTGAAAAATGGACAGCAAAAAACATAGGGCTGGGTGGGTCAAACACATACAACGCTGACATTTTCCGTAGCTTAAGTGTTTGTTCAAGACCTTTCTCAAAACACAAAACTCTTTGGAACTAATTTCTGTTTATTCCACAATAATTTAAAACATAAATATGCTAATCGAGTCTCAGTGAACGGAAATCTGAAAATAATTTAAAAAAAACAAAAACGTTTCTTTTGAACATTCTGCTTTATTGTCTCGTTTGTCTAATAGTCTAATAAAAAATAGTACTGTCTCCTATGATGATAATAGTAAAATTACCTTCTTAATAATGTACAAAAATCATTTAAAAGTCAGTCACGTTTTTATATTTTACACTGACCTTTATTTTATATGCGTAATAAACAATATACCTTTTAATACTTTATCCTGCGGAATGCGAAAGTACTTTTCATTTCGGATTTAAACTAAATAGTACTGTCTCCTATGATGATAATAGTAAAATTACCTTCTTAATAATGTACAAAAATCATTTAAAAGTCAGTCACGTTTTTATATTTTACACTGACCTTTATTTTATATGCGGAATACGAAAGTACTTTTCATTTCGGACTTAAACTAAATAGTACGTAGCACAACAAACAAAATACGTATGCATGAATCTCATTCTTTCTTCGAGATGAATAAATAAAGACAAGATGGACACCTAAATTTCCCACTTTATAAATTGATGACCACTCTGGCTAGGGTGGGATTATTGCCCTTTCATCCATTACCATATAATAGTCTTTGTTGTTGGGAGATTGTGAACAAACAAAAGCGAGAGACAAAAAAAAAAAAGAAGAAAAAAAAGAGAAATGGTATAGAGAGAATTAAATTAACCTAACCACGAAATAACCTGACTGACTCAAATCTGAAATGGCAATAGACCCAAATATTATTGACACGAAATTATTCTACGATTCTCATATAGTGGATAAGCTAATTAATTAACACGGCTATGGAATTAATTGGAGAAGTGTGGAATTCTTTATACCATAGAAAGGTATTAACTGTAAATAATCAGAAACTTCCTATCTCGTATACACCCTCGCAGGCGGGCTCGGTATAAATGTCGCATATACGGAAATTAGTATATTCACACACATATATATATATATAATTAATGTATTTGTCTAAATTCATTACCCAGATAAATTGAATTTGTTGAATTAATATATGATATATTAATATTATATATTATATTAACAAATATAATAAGGAATATATTTATTTTAAAATGTTCTCTACCTAATCCTACGTCTCCTATGGCAATAATAAATGACATAATACAAAAGGTTTCATGTAACCGTATCGTTACCTACTTTAATCTTTTCAAGGGATACTAAAAGCGACATAGCCTATAATAGCTGTAATATTCTGAGTTACTAAGGATTCGTACACATCTGTCTGCGATAAAATTATTTTTTCCTTGTAATCCAATCTGTTAGGGATGCCAAGTCGAAAATGTGGGCTACGCCTATAACAGCACTCATTAAACAGTATTTATCTCATGACTCGAATAAAGGTATTTGAACAAAAAAAAACAGAGGCTTTGTTGATAAGTAGAGTGTCTTAAACGTAGACCAAATTGATTGGCTGGGAAGGATGGTAAACAAGAATAATTCCTTTATTATTTAATTTATAAGCAGGCAAATCAAACCAGAATACAAATTTTGAGATCAAAATTGCCACATTCCATTTAGAGGCCGCCTATTAGATACACTACAATAAATATTTCACATTTTTATTTTATTTTTAGGTAGAGTAAACCTAATAGCTGTTGACTTATACGTACTTATTAAAGGAAATTATTCATTACAATTATAAACACATTGGATTTAGAAAAAAACTTAGACGAGACATGAATGTTTTCAAGTTAAGTTAAAGACGATGAAGAAAAATGATGAACGTATCTTGTCAAAAATGAAGGCAGATCCCACATGGCCGGCTACATGAAGATCGAAGAAAGGAATAAGGTCTGATAGGTAATTCTGATATTGGAATATAACATGGATAACCAGAGGCACATGGGGCACACCCATTGCACATATCTTTTTTGTAGCTTGTTAATTTGTGGTTCAGTTGTACAATCGATTATATGCTAGAGGTTTGTCCATTTATAGTCGTGTTGTCGAACTGCATTAAAAGAAGCAATTTATTAGGAACTTCAAGTTACTGAATAACTATACTATAAAGAAAACTGTAAATATATAGTAGAATGAATAGTTACAGGGCCGGGCTTGGGCATAAAATGACAAACATCACGCACTTAAGAAACGAAAAACAAAGTTAAAACTTAAATATTCTATAAAAAAAAAGTGATGACTTTGAGAAGGCATATAAGTTTTAAAAAATTATTTTAAATTCTTGTTTTATAAATTTACTTTAGACTTGATCGGCCAATATTTACACAGCATAATATTCAGGTACTACGTTGGACAACGAACGAGGACACGCCAACGAATTCAGGTACTATGTTGGATAATCGTTTGGGATATCCATGTAAATTTTCATTTTTATAGGGGGACAGAGGACTCACCATTTCAAGGGTTGGCAGACAAACACAATATTTAATAATGGTGAAAACAATACTGGAATATAAAATTCAACTTAACTTAGTGATGTAAAACACTCACTCCTAACTGATGATCACAAACTACGCTATCATAGCTGATGAATAATTAATAAACTAAAATAGATATATGGAAATGTATAAGTAAAGTTTAATGGTTACCAGTATTCCTCGAATGCCTCGTAGTATCTGGGAGGTCTGCACGGGCACGACTCCCGATGTATACTGAATGACCCCCTTTGGAGGGGGGAAGCAATTCCGGGCTCGAAACGAAAAAAGTAGCAGTTCCTTCGGTTCTGACTAAACCACTCCACCCATTGGATTGTAGGCAGAGCGGACTCAGCCACAAGAAAAGCAAGTACAACAGCATATACAGGAAAAACAATGTATGATACCACATCATTTTAAATATAATTATATTTCTTATACCAATGGATATACATCATAGACATTAGTGCACTATCTTAAACTTATAAATAATCGACAATCTAAAACATATATATCAAAACGTTTATTTTATGCAAATGTAAAATTTACGATAAATTAAAACTTAAAAAAACTCGCTATAAATAAGCTAATGTACTAAATTGGAGAGACGCTGGACTCTCTTCAACCTATGCCAATAATCTTATAGATTATTTCACTCAATATGATGCATTTATGGTAAAAATAAGAAAGATTATACCTCGATATAAAATTAAAAGCGGATAAGCGGAAGCTATTAGAAAGCTCATCGGATTCATTTTTTTAACTAGTTAGTTCATGTATCAGTTTCATGGCTGCGAGTTTATTGATTGTAATTGTATATACAGTGAAATAAACTTTTTCAAATTCGTCCGGGGCTTTCGATTTATGAACTAGAATAAATGACCCGTACTAATTAGTTAATTAATGTTTATTATGTTAATGTGCATTGTTTTATTTTGATCTACGGTTAATTAATTAATGCGGTGATCTAATTAAAATTCTTTTTTTTGTGTATTCGTCTAAATTTAGTGGGTTTTTTTTTCTAAGATGAGGATGTATTACCATTCTTATCAGGTTTATTTTGAACCGGGTTCTATTGTAATCTTTGTTTATTTCATTCTGCAACCTATTGCAATCAGTTGTTCATTTTTTTTTTTTTTAAGCACATAATAAAAACAAGAACTTGCTTGGAAAATGAAAATAAACACTCTACACTAATACATACTCATTTGCAATTGGGTATTCTCACAGCAATGTGTAAATACACACACTCACTAAAAATTAAATTACCCTCAATGTTATAATAGAACAAGAATGTAATCAAAATCAAAACTTTAACATCAGCTACAGTAAGGTACTAACTATCCTCCTCATGGAACGACTTTCCCCACAGGAAATAAGTAAACATTATTTTAGAACACATTATAATGTATAATGCACATTACACATTTGTAACGATCGCAAATCTTTGTATCAATGTAAAATTATTAAAAATTGTACAAAACGTAGCAAAGCTACAGGACGTATAATGGCCAATAAAGGACCGTGGCGTATGGAGGAGGGAAGGGAGTTCCAGGATGATAGGAATCCTGACGAAGGAAATGCTTAGGATTATAGCGCTATGGATCTATACTATAATAGTGGAGTCATCGATGGTCGGAAGCGTGTATGATTTCGTTTTAAATATGGAGAAGAGATAAGAAGGTTGTTGGGTATAAAGCAAGCCTTAGCTTAGGCCTAGACTTTAACTTAGAATACCTAGAGTCATTCAATAATCTCTTGTGCAACTCATAATGCATGAGTTCACCACTCGTGCAATATTTGCTATTAAAGTTACTCCGAGTACTTCGTGCACAAGGAAATTAAGTAGTATAATTAAGAGAAAACTGGGAAGGAAGTAAGATAAAGATATAATAAATAGGAAGGGATGTGACAAGCATGTGGATTTGGGAGACATCTGGGCTGTTTGTAATTACTGTATGAATGAGCGAGTGAATTAAAATTGTAAATATGGTATGAATGAGAACATTTATAGACCCAATAAGGAAGATTGTAATTTTAGCACAGTAAAGAAATTTTATCTAAAAAAAAATAAATAAATAGGAAGCTACTCATAAGCTTTTTCACCTAATCTTTTTGAACAGATTACATAAACAACGTACGATTTATATTAACTGTCCGACAGATTTTTAGATGTGTATGAATAGAAGTCTGAAGTCCTACAGGGTTACACCTTAAGATATAAAAAATCTTTGTATAAACAATATAGTTTGGTTCATAGAGGTGCTAAGTGTTTTCGGTCGCAGGTAGAGACGGCAATTGCTATGGGTTTTCCGCGGCACGTTGTCAGCAAAGCATAGAAAGGAATGTGTGAAGTGTTTGTTACTTTTTTTTTAAAAGCTCTTTTTATTAGGGATTTTTACCTGCTGTCTCTGAGTACCAACAACTATTTCACCTTTCAAATTAGCTTTACTCGGCTTAGTAAAAAGAAGCATGAATGCCGCTAATTTACTCTATTTAAGCATATAGAAAATTTCTTTGGGTCAGTAAATCAGTATTTATTCGAACTCTCGTGAGAAAGAATTGATTTCAGAATTTGTTTATTTTTTAGAACTACTCACCGGCTAAATTTGTTACATCAATTATGATTTAATTTGTCCTATTGTACAAATATATCCTTATCGAGGATGTATGAAGTGAAAATCTATTTGGAGTGAGGTGATAATACTAGTTCAACTTGTAGTTCACAAATAAGATTAGTTAAATGTGCATTATAGCATGATTGGTATTACTTTAGCTTACTTAAGGTGTGTTATGGCCATGATTTAATTAAGAACATCACAAAAAACAAAGCACTTTAGGCTATCTATTTTGATGTTCATTCATTTTAATTTATTTGTTTATGTAGCGTTTTTAAGGGATAGAGAGGGGCAAACAAAGAAACCGTAGTCTTTTAGGCCAAATGTACCAGGTATTTTAATTTTAATTCTCAAGATGGTTTTTAACTTTTTTTCATTTCTTTCAAAAATGAATGTCGGGTAGATATAATGTGCATAGTGTAAACAAATAATTGAATAAGTGAATCGGCGTCTTAATTATGATTTAATTTGTCCTATTGTACAAATATATCCTTATCGAGGATGTATGAAGTGAAAATCTATTTGGAGAGTAGATAACAAATAAGAGTTATTGAATTTCTTAAAGTCTATTCTGTACACGTCCGATCTAGCTTTTAACTGAATCCGGGTCTTCAGTGTGGGAAATTCAGTTGTGAAAAGTTGGTGACTTTATATTTAAAGGCTACACCAGTGCCCACTTTTTACAAAACACAGTGTTCTATGCTCAGTTTTCGTTTTAGTTCTTGATTATCGTTACCCGTTAGTGCCTGTATCGTACCCATTGGGGATTGCTAGATGGTGTATATGCCTAAACTCTTTATCATAGTTATCCTCTCCTAGTGGGATGTTATGTATTCTGTTAATGAGGAAGTGGAGCATAGCTACCTTGTGACTGTGATGGTGGGAACAAGTGTTAGGTATCGCATATAGGTCCTGTTCAGTTACGTCATCTTATCGCCCAGCGAATGGACACATTGCAGCCCCTACAGTCCCCTAAGAGGCTAACACTGACTGCGTAATTTTCTCATTGCAGAAGGAAAAGAGACCCCGGCCTACTACATACACGGTAGGAACGCAGGAAAAATCTCCTATGAACTGTCTTGTATATTTAGGCATTAAAATGGACCGTCACCTCTGTTTTAGTCCCCATTTTGCGAGGAAGTTGAAAGAAATACTACGTTCAAAGTCTTACCGGTTTACACACTCAAACGACTCCCAACTATAATATATACCATTATATAACTATAGGTAGAGAACATTTTAAAACAAATATATTCCTTATTATATTTGTTAAAATAATATATAATATTAATATATGATATATTAATTCAACAAATTCAATTTATCTAGGTAATGAATTTAGACAAATACATTTATTATATATATATGTGTGAATATACTAATTTCTGTATATGCGACATTTATACCGAGCCCGCCTGCGAGGGTTGTATGTATAAGAGATAGGAAGTTTCTGATTATTTACAGTTAATACCTTTCTTTGGTATAAAGAATTCCACACTTCTCCAATTAATTCCATAACCGTGTTAATTAATCAGCTTATCCACTATATGAGAATTGTAGAATAATTTCGTGTTATTAATATTTGGGTCTATTGCCATTTCAGATTTGAGTCAATCAGGTTATTTCGTGGTTAGGTTAATTTAATTCTCTCTATACCATTTCTCTTTTTTTCTTCTTTTTTTTTTTGTCTCTCGCTTCTGTTGGTTTACAATCTCCCATCAACAATGACTATTATATTGTAATGGATGAAAGGGCAATAATCCCACCCTAGCCAGAGTGGTCATCAATTTATAAAGTGGGAAATTTAGGTGTCTATCTTGTCTTTAATTATTCATCTCGAAGAAAGAATGAGATTCATGGATACGTATTTTGTTTGTTGTGCTACGTACTATTTAGTTTAAGTCCGAAATGAAAAATACTTTCGTATTCCGCATATAAAATAAAGGTCAGTGTAAAATATAAAAACGTGACTGACTTTATAATGATTTTTGTACATTATTAAGAAGGTAATTTTACTATTATCATCATAGGAGACAGTACTATTTTTTATTAGACTATTAGACAAACGAGACAATAAAGCAGAATGTTCAAAAGAAACGTTTTTGTTTTTTTTAAATTATTTTCAGATTTCCGTTCACTGAGACTCGATTAGCATATTTATGTTTTAAATTATTGTGGAATAAACAGAAATTAGTTCCAAAGAGTTTTGTGTTTTGAGAAAGGTCTTGAACAAACACTTAAGCTACGGAAAATGTGAGCTTTGCATGTGTTTGGCCCACCCAGCCCTATGTTTTTTGCTGCCCAATTTTCACACCAGATGGGCATAATTCCCGTAAGCCCTTAGTTTTCCTTCGGTTAAAATATCCCATACAGTACAAAAAAAATACCAACACTCTCCTTCTCTGCTGGTTGTAGTTACCTTCGTAAAAATCTGCATAAAAACGAAGACTATCAAGCTAAAATTTTATTTTGGCATATTATATTAACGATGTAAGCATTCGTTAACGAAATTTTGCTGGATCCTATTGTAGATTTAATAATACGAGGATTTATATCATTTCCCTGCCTTTCAGCTCTAACATGGATTACATAGGGCGTAAATAAATTACTAAACATATTTTAGTACACAAATTTTCAATTATTATCTAAATATTACCTCTACATTTACTGCAATATACCAAATATATTGACCTGTAGTTGTACTTCGATGATTGTTTTCTTATTTGTGTTTACTGTTTATTTTCACCTTACGGTTACCGTACTCTTGTACTCGTGCAATTCAATTTTCATATTTTGTTATCAGAACCATAAATAAAAAAAACAAAAAAAACACGGTCCCTAAATAAATAAACTAGTAATTAAACAACTCCATTACATCAATCAATGATGATTTGACAATAACAAAATTTAACTGAATCGAAAATAAACATACATGTTTATAATAACAATTTCAAATAGGGCATATTCGCTAAGTAACGAGACAATCTCTAATAGCTCCCTGTAACACTGTGACAAATACTTCCTAATATATTGTAAGGTACGTTGCTCACTGTCGGGGTTCCTCAGCCATTCCATTACCACTCATATTTAACCTCTACAATATATATTTCTGTTCATCAGAATCAGATTCAGGCAGGTACAAATAGTATGTCAAATCGTTGTTCATAAATAGAATTTACGAAGCCTTAATATATCTTTTTCATCAACCTAAGCCGATCTCCCAAAAGGCACTTCAACTCAATTCTATACAATCATCACTCTTCAAATATATAATGAACTCTTCAAGTATCATGTAAGCAGCTATTTTGTAGTATTCCTGTGATGTAACATGTACAAATGTTTTAAGTTTAAACAGTCTACTTTTCTACCTTAGTTTTGCCTTTGTTCTGCTTATAAAGTAAGGTTATCGTGCTTTATGCTTGATAGATGGATTCACCCTTGGCGTAGTTTATTTCAACGTCAACTGTTCCACTAAACCTTCTTAACACTTCTAAATTTTGTCCAAATCAACAGCAATTTGGTTTGGTGTATTTATAAGTTTAAATCTCTGTTTCTGAACGGTAAATGGCGAAGTTAAAATAACAAAATAAACTTTTGATGTTGGTTTGAAAATTTCTTTTAAATGAGACTTTGCAGCGTTACTTAGCGCGGTTGCTCTTAAAATTAATAATATGCAATAGGCTTAAGTGAACTATATAATTACTTAAAGTGATCAAAACTTTTCTCGGAATGGTTAATATGACAGCTGTCCCCCCATTCTAAAAGTAGTCCCTTTGCCGATAGTAATTAAAAAATAAAATTATATAAAACCTTAATTTTTTCAATCGTTGTAACCATTAGAGAATGCATTTAACACATTATACAAGAAAGTGTAGACAAACCCAATTAGGTCTATCCCGGATTCTAATGAGGGTATTCATTTTCCCTTTAGTTCAGGTAGTGCTCTGTCAATATATTTCTCTACGAAATCTTTCAAGTTAGTGTTGTTAATTTTAATATCGGCCATAACTAAAGCACGGCACAGGTCTAAATTAAAAGTCAGTCACGTAATGTGCACTTGAAGAAGAAGCTGAAAAAGTATGTCGAAACCTTAACTTTCTTTCCTTGATTTCTTTATTTTTTGCTGTACCGATATGTTGAATAACGAGGAAAGCTTGGGATTCCAAACTGGTTTATCATAGTAGGAACAATGTCTATATGTATAAATGTCTAATTCACTATTAAATGTTTCGCCTGGAAACTCACGTACCATTTTTTTGTCTTTTGTTTCCGCTGGCATTTCCGGCATTTTTCACTATCCACTTTTTCTAAACACGTTTATTCTATGAAATCACAACTTAAACTCAAAAAGCGCAAATTCAATAGAAATTATGAATGTAAAGGCAATGAAGATATGTGACCCATTGTTAAATATATAATAAACTTAATACTGGTCTGCATTGTATGCTAGTATGCCTAAAATTGTTACAGTAAAATTAATGACCGATTTTATTTAAAACAAAAAATGTTTTCAATAATTTAACAAATAATATCGTATTATTACCGGATTTATGTCTATTAATTTTTCACTTTCTATTTATTTTTAAAATATACTTTTTAGATCGTAATTGATGTACCAAAAATGTAGTCTGTAAAAAAACTTATCAGTAAAAATAGGAGAAACCTTGAATGTAACTGATGTAGGGTGTAAAGATTTAGTCTCTCAATGAAATTATCAATTTGTTAGATCTAAGAAGAAGCGGTTCGTAGGGAATCATAGTTATTTTTACCTGAACGGCTTCGCATCCAGCTAATTATTGTAGTACAAAGTGCCGCAGACAGTTCGGCACCTTTGGTAGCAGTCACACTTTAGGCGACATACCTGTTAGTCCCTTCGTTGACCCTTTCGCAAAAGTGATATATTGCAAGACCATTGCAGTATATCTATCAGTTGGGATTAAATAAAGTATACACCGTTTGTAAACACAGCTCTCTCTTGATAAACAAAATTATATTATTTATACAAAGGCTATTTATATATGAATCGTTTATTATATGTCTATACGAATTCACTGCAAACTTGTATTAATACATATCTTTGCGTAATCTAAATTGTGATGTAGTATAGGAAGGGTCGTGGTCTTGAATTGCTTATTGATCTTAATTATTCAGTGCAATTCGAAAATATTTAATTTTTAATATAAAGTATAACGATTCATAAATTTCACAAAATTGGTGGTTGTAATATTTTTATATTATGCAATATAATTATAAAGAAAATGTTACCTTATGCTATGCAGAAACCGATTCATTTTTATACAATATTAGGACGGAAGATATGTATTCTGATATATCCGGAGAGTTACAAAAATATTTTGATACAAGCAATTTTCCTACTTCTCATTTCTGTTATTCTGGAAAAAACAAAAAAACAGTTGGTCTGTTGAAAGATGAAACCTTTGGAGATCCTATAGTGGAATTTGTCAGGTTGAGACTTAAAATGTATTCTTACATAACAAACAAAGATATAACGGTTAAAAAGTCAAAGGGAATAAAAAGATCAGCTGTTAACGATTTTACTTTTAACGATTACATAAATAAAGTATCTCCATTACATCAATCAATGATGATTTGACAATAACAAAATTTAACCGAATCGAAAATAAACATACATGTTTATAATAACAATTTCAAATAGGGCATATTCGCTAAGTAACGAGACAATCTCAACAATAGCTCCCTGTAACACTGTGACAAATACTTCCTAATATATTGTAAGATACGTTGCTCACTGTCGGGGTTCCTCAGCCATTCCATTACCACTCATATTTAACCTCTACAATATATATTTCTGTTCATCAGAATCAGATTCAGGCAGGTACAAATAGTATGTCAAATCGTTGTTCATAAATAGAATTTACGAAGCCTTAATATATATTTTTCATCAACCTAAGCCGATCTCCCAAAAGGCATTTCAACTCAATTCTATACAATGGGCTAAAAAAAAACTGAAATGGGAAAACTATAAATATGAGAGAAAATATCGTATAATACTCGTACCTTCGTATAATAAAAAAAATAATTATTGCCGGTTGTTGAAGAGTATAATTAAATAATAAATCTTCCGTCTTTCCACAAAATGGTAATTATTGACTAATAAATTTTTCATTTGTCATCTTCAGTTGCTAAAATGAAAGGTCGCATAACAACAAACTTCGACTGTGCATATGGAAACAATACAAAATCTATCATTAAAAACTCCTCTTAGACGATGAACAACCAAGGATATTATTACGTATAATAACGAACTACTGTCAACGAAAGAGTATAGTATATGTAACGAATTTATAGACTATACTCCAGTCGGACGAAACAGAATAAATTTAGATAAATTCTCCCAGATAAAAACCATAAAAAACAAAATAGAGAACAATAATTTAATAAAATCAAGCGAAGGCAAATCTATTATAAATATGAAACAGATGAATACATCGATAGAACTACATAACTAGAGGTCAAGGGGGGGGGGGGCTGAACAAAGTAGGGGCAACGATATATCCATTCACAGGCTGATATGGAGGATGACGTAACTCCTTCCATCCGAAGGTTTGAACCATGTGAGGACGACGTGGTCAAAGGTGTTTCGCACGAGGGGCTGTGGCTATGATTACAGTTTTTGTGCAACATTGTTTACATTTAGATATTTGTAAGAAGTGGAATATGAGTAGGTACAGGGTAGTTACATAGAACATGAGGAATGTGAATGATGTGTATACGGGATTATCTACAAATTCTAGGTTCTCTAATACATTACACTCATCAAGATGAGGCATAGTTAAATTACTAAAGCCCACGTTACATAATTTATATACTTATGTTCATAGGTTAGTATGTTTGTAAATACATTTGTTGCTATAAATAGATTCTTTAGTATTTAGTTTAACATTAGATGTTAGGGGTGATTGAACGGGCAATGAGGTATACATTAGATATACATGGATAATTATTTTACTAAAGTTAGTACAGTGCATTTTATGCTTGATATAGTTGCAATTTCCAATAAACGTATTTTAAATATCATATAATATAAGGTTATAGGGTACAATGGTGGTTAATATTTCGTTTTTTAATACAATTGGTACGGGTAGTAAGTATATAATATTTAAAATCTGTCCCTTCTTCAGTAACTGAATTAAGTAGTGTATGATATTTTCTCTATTCAAGCACGATATATTACTTCTCAACCACATAGTTTCTAAGTCTTCTGGACAGTTCAATATCAAGCATTTGTATAGTCAGATAATTTATGATTTCATATAGTTCTGCCAAGTTAAATACATACTGAGTTTTATTCATACTTAAATATTTTTATGTGAGTTTCGAGTGCTTTGGCCATTTCTCTGTTTAACCTAACTGTATATTCAATACGATATTTGTTGTTTTTTTTAACTTCGCGATTAAATTTTCGTAATGTCTTTTGTATTTGGCATCCAGATTGCCCTAATCCAGCTGGTGGCCGATCCTAATCCGTTAATAAGTCCTCTCTTTAGTCTCCTAGGTATTAGATTATTTACTTTTGTTTTTAGAAATTATATTTAATTTTTAGAAAATTATATTTTTTTTAGGAACTAAGGCCGGAGGGTCAAATATATCTGGGCATTAAAATGGACCGTCACCTCTGTTTTAGTCCCCATTTTGCGAGGAAGTTGAAAGAAATACTACGTTCGAAGTCTTCCCGATTTACACACTCAAACGACTCCCAACTATAATATATACCAGCAAAGGAGAAACAGTGTAAATATGTTCATCTTATTGTTTATTTGTATGTAAAATTTTTGAATAAAGAGGTAAAAAAAAACAGCACTACCTTTTCGAAAGGGTTATTTAGCACTTTGGGTAACAACCCTAGCTAGTTGTAAACTGTAAAATCGCCCAGCCCCTACCCAACAATCTGGGACAGATGGAGAGTACCCTTCCCTTTTGTCGGCTTATACTTAAAAGAGTTTATGGTATGCCGACAGTCGGCATTTGACCCTCCGGCCTTAGTTCCTAAAAAAAATAATCCCATGGGGAAACCTTTGGGTGACCGATCCCAGAATGGGTGATAGTAAAAAAGGATATAACAAATAATAAAATATTGGTCCTTTGATGAAAGTTTGTGAAAACGTTTGTTTGATGTTTCATAAGAATGAAAATTAAAAAAAATATATAAAAATTTTTGTTTTTAGTTTGTTTTTTTGGTTGGGAGGTGAGTTTTAAATTAGTTTGGTACAACCGAGGAAAGTGCCCCATAATTGTTTGACGATGGGCCTAATGGAAACAAAAGCAAGACGACGCTCTAAAAAATGTTATACTCGTTTTTATAGACGAAAATACACGCTTTATTTACTATAAAGTTTTGTTGCTGTCTTTATACTTTGCACAAGGTTTTAGCCAAAATAAAAAGAAAACACTTCACACTGTGAAACTCTTTATTCTCCATTAAGTTTTTCTCACTATAACCTCCTCACTCACATATCTCCATCGATATATTTAATCATTGATAAATCGATATTTTTACTAATAGTTATTAATTTTATTGCTATTCTATTGTTTCCCTACATTACTCCTCTCCCAGTAACATGAAGGATGTTACGATATTAATTACACAAAACTATATTAATCACTAGAGGCAGGGCTGTGGCTTCATAGGCATTGTCAATAATCTTGGTTGTTGATCCATCCTACATGTTGGGTCATCAGGGTCCAAAATGTAAGCAGGCTTCAACCGATCTAATGAAATATTCACCTGTTTTCCTTTGATCTGAAGGGTGAAGTACTTTTCTTGCCTTGATATTATAAGGTATGGTCCTTCATAAGCTTGCTCAAAGGGCTTCTTTACTCTATCTACTCTTACAAAAACATGGGTGCACACTTTGAGATCTTTGTGTATAAATACACTTCTTGAATTCTTCTTTTCTGACTTTATTGGTTTAAGAGCATTCATCTGATCTTGTAACCGAGAGAGAAAAGTGCCGTGTTCCATGCGAGGTGTCTTCTCTTCAAAAAATTCACTTGGCAGTCGAAGAGGTTTTCCATATACCATGTGAGCAACCGAATGATTGCCATCTCGGAGCGCCGCACGTAAGCCAAGCAAGACTGTAGGCAAGGTTTCTGTCCACTTCGGAGAATTGTGAGCTTTAATAGCAGCTTTTAGAGTCCTATGTAGGCGCTCGACTTTGCCATTACATTGTGGATGGTATGGCGAACTCCTCTGAAGCTTTATACCACAAACGCTAGCCAGGTTTCTAAATAACTCCGATTCAAATTGTCGGCCTTGGTCAGTAATAACTTTAACAGGTGCGCCAAATCTGCAAATCCAATATTTGTAGAACGCTTGAGCCACCGACTCAGCTGTTATGGCCCGCAATGGTATGACTTCCATCCAAGATGTAAACCGATCAATCGCAGTGAGGCAGTATATCTTGTCGTCGGATGGTGGAAGAGGGCCGATTATATCCAAATGTATTACACTGAATCGATCGTCTGGCTCTTCATATTTTCCTATTGGTGTTTTTGTATGACGTATTACCTTGTTGCTCTGGCAACCAATACAAGCCTGAGCCCATTCCTTAATATCTTTGTTAATACCGGGCCATATAAATTTTGCTGTTACTTGTCGGACTGTGGACTTAATCCCTGGATGAGACAACGAGTGTACACTGTTGAAAACTTGTTGTCTATATTGTTTAGGAATATAGGGTCTAATTGTTGAAGTTGAAATGTCACACCAAAGAACTTGTCCATTCGGAAGGGGGTGTTGTTTCAAAATTAAGGAAGTATCAGATTCACGTAGCAGTTTAAGGTCTTGATCATCTTTTTGACTAGCTGCAATTTTGTCATAATCTAGAACAGTCACGGCATCAAGTCGTGATAATGTATCAGCAACACTATTGTCGTTTCCACTGACGTGTCTGATCTTGGTTGAAAACTGGGACATATACTGTAGATGACGCTGCTGTCTCGTAGATGCTTTCTCATTTTTCTGTTTAAACGCAAAAATTAAGGGTTTGTGATCGGTATAAATAGTAATGTCACTTCCTTCGATCATATGTCTAAAATGTTTTATAGATAGATAAATACTCAATAGCTCTCTATCATAAGTGCTATAATTTCTCTGAGCTGGGTTGAGCTTTTTTGAAAAAAAAGCTATAGGCTTCCAGCCTTGATTTTCAAACTGCTGCAGTGCAGAGCCAATTGCAAAATCCGAAGCATCCGTAAATAATGCAATAGGAAGATTTGCATTAGGTATGGCAAGCAAAGCTGCGTCTGCTAGGTCTTCCTTACACTGTTCAAACTGTTTAACGGCTTCTTCTGACCAATCTATTTTTGTGCGATCGTTCTTCTTTGCTCCTTTTAAATATTCGTTCAGCATAGCTTGAGTCTTACTGGCATCTTTCAGGTATGGCCTAAAAAAATTTACCATTCCAAGAAATGCACGGAGTTTATGTACAGTCTCTAGAAGTTTTATGTCCATGATCGACTTAACTTTTTCTGGGTCAGGTTTTGTACCTTGTGCTGTAATCTGATAGCCTAAGAATGTGATCTCAGCAACACCGAATATAGACTTAGACATGTTTACACGCAAGCCGAACCTGTGCAGCCTCTCTAGTACCGCCTTAAGGTGATCTCTATGCTCTTCTTCAGATTGTGAAGCTATCAACACATCGTCTAAAAAAGAAAAACAGAAAGGTAAATCTTGAAGCACCTGATTGATAAATCTTTGAAATGTAGAAGGAGCGTTACGTAGCCCAAATGGCATGAAATTAAACTGGAACAAGCCAAACGGCGTTATTATTGACGTTTTTTCTTTATCTTCATCTGCTATTGGTATATGGTAATAAGCTTGAATCAAGTCGATTTTTGTAAAAATTCGCTTACCTTCGAGAACAGAACTCACATCGTCTATTCTAGGGATAGGGTAGCGATCAGGAACTGTGATGGCGTTTAATCGCCTATAATCTCCACATATGCGCCAGGTTCCATTTTTCTTGGCTACTAAATGCAACGGGCTGGCCCATTGTGACTTAGATGGTGATATAATACCTTCGTTAATCAATTAAATCAGTTAAATTCTTGTTTTGCGATCCTCATCGCCTCTGGTCCTAGTCTCCTAGATTTTGAGAACACTGGAGTGCTTTCCCTTGTATTTATATAACGTCTGACTTCATGTTTCACAGGTGGTGGAAAATATGCCGGTTTTGTAATTTCCGGATACATGGACAATAGTCGGAAAAATTTATTATTGGTCTGCAAAGTGCTGACAGTATCTGCAACTGAAACTGCTGCAATTTCTCCATTTACGGACATCTTTGTATTAATATCTATTTTTTTCCTTTCTTTCCTGTTGTTTTTGGCGGGAATGACTGACACATCAGCTCCACTATCCACCAAAAAGGTCTGTTTGCTGTTTCGATCCGTGATGAACAGTCTGTATGTGCGGCCAAAAGTCTGTTTCCCACTGGCATGGAGTTTTACATTTACCTGATTGACATTTTGGTCCAAATCTAAAATGAAAATAGCAATATTTTCCACCATCTTTATACCTACCTCGGCTTTGACTCCTCCTTCGATTTCGGTGAGGTGCTGTACTGGTATCTCGAGACCTACCGAGACGTTTGATCTCTTGATCCATAGCCTCTAACTTAGCAATCAATTGAGGAAACGAAAAAGGGTCTGGAGCGTTGGGTTTTGATTCACGAACCTCTTCCATCATATTCTGTGGTCGGATCTCCCAAATTCGGTCTCCAATATCCGCCAGTTTATCTAAATCTCCGTCAGTAATAGTTAAAATGCTTCTGATTTGACTCGGAAGCTTATCAAGCCAGAGAGTTTTAATCAATTTATCAGAAACTTCCGACGTAGCTAGCCCTTTCATTTTTCTAAGAAGCTGACTTGGTTTCATGTCACCAATGTCCAAGCCACTGATTAATTTGCGGATCTGACGATCTTCACTTTCTCTATAAATATTGAGTAATCTTTCTTTGGCTTTTGTATACTTGTCTTGTTTCTCCGATTTTACCAAGTCCCAAATATTTTCAACTGTTTTTAAATCCAACTGAGCTATCAAGTAATTAAATTTTGTCTCTTCCCGGGTTACATTTGAAAGCTCAAACTGGGCCTCGGCTTGGCAAAACCATATTTCGGGCCTTTCCACCCAGAATGGGGGCAATTTTATAGCTACCCTGTCTACATCTAAATTGGGTTTGTTCACTATGTTCTTACCTTTGCCGTCATCATCACCATTTTCGCTTCCGTTCTACGACATCGTGAACGTCGGGGTCACCAATTGTTGCTGTCTTTATACTTTGCACAAGGTTTTAGCCAAAATAAAAAGAAAACACTTCACACTGTTCACAGTTTCAACTCTTTATTCTCCATTAAGTTTTTCTCACTATAACCTCCTCACTCACATATCTCCATCGATATATTTAATCATTGATAAATCGATATTTTTACTAATAGTTATTAATTTTATTGCTATTCTATTGTTACCCTACAGTTTTCCCATGATCAGATATTTTAATAATGTCGTCGTCATAGATCTCTCACACAGATATCACATAAAATTGGCTATTGCAGGATCTGCAAGAATAATTGTTCTGTTTCACTGCATACAGTAAGCATCCTCTGTCAATCATGAACACTCTCAAAAATTCCCATCGGTGCTTTTGAAATTATTATATATTGATGACTTCACTTTTCCCTCATTCCTGAGTTGTTTTAGCGTTTTAGCCGTTTACGGCATTTCGAATTTGAAATTATCAAATTAAATATTATCGTTTAGAGGACGTAGAATTAATGTCTGCTACAACAACCCACATTCCAACAAGTGCTGAACCACCCACAGTGTTATTACAAACCTCATCGACCTCAACTGGGGTTTTTCTCCCTCAGAAAGTTATCAAGAATTTTCGTTAGAGTAATTAGACACCAAATATCAATGGAATATTTATTTTCAAAAAGCCCTCGAAGGTCGCTTCGTCTTCGTTTTTGGAACATTCCACTACAGGCGTGTCCAACTCAAAACACGGGCCATTAAATGGACTAGTAATATTCACACCACATACATAGTAATATTCACGTAACATTTACCTAGGTATTTATATTATTGTACTGCCTCGATCTCCACTGGTATATTATATGAGTGAAAATATATGATTTTGTGATTGAAGGAATAATTTTTATTTCACTGTTTTTCAATATGTCATCATTCAAAGCAAGAGTGAAGAAAAGTCCTATATAAGATCATTTTGAACTGGTGGATGCGGTTTTTGCAAAGTGTTCCAAAGCCAAAACCAAGGTTAGTTACAAACCATCCCACTGTTAGAATATTGAGCCCTGTGATTCAAAAATCATTGTATGGAACCAAACAGACCCTTCTGTTTCTCAGAAGATCTCCTCTGAGATCTCCAATTAAATTATAGTACGGCCCCAATCGTATTTCCCGAAAGCGCTGGAACGTCCTCTGCGTCTGTTTTTAAAGACATTAGCCCTACACAAGCCAAAAAAAGTGACAGAAAGTGTAAAAAAGTTCATAGATGAAAAACAAAGTTATTGTTTATGAATGATAATTTTCAGTTTAATAATGATGATTTTCATCATTTCTCTATGGTAGAAGACATTGGATTCATAGAATTCGCTGCACAACTGAATCCATTTTACCTTTTGCCTTCGCTTAAAAAAATATCTTCAACCCTAATACTGACTAAATTTGAGGAGACGGAACTACAAATAGTATCTTTGTTAAAGAGAGCTCGGAAAATATCTATTACCACTGATTGCTGGACGTAAAAAATAAGCTACAGCTATATTGAAGTCACATTACGAGAGGGTCAATTAGCATGACCACCCAATCCCACCATATGGAGTAGGCACATCGGTCGGTCTACATCAAAAGAGGGGTTTATGACATGCCGACAGTCGGCCTGCGACCCTCTGCCTCGGTCCCTTAACGTTATTTAACAATTGCACATTACCTACCCCATGTCGGGGGTAGGACAATACAAAACTTGCCGAATGCCAACTGGGAGAGGACATGCAACTTAACAAATTATCTAACAAAAATACAGAACCAACTCGGTGGAATTCTACGTTGGACATGATCGCTCGTCTAATTGAATCAGAAATTCTTATTAAAACAGCCATTCTTAACTGTCGACCTTCTTGTACTTACGGTAAAGGAATGGCAGTTATTAGAAAAATTATGCACAATCCTCCAGCCTTTCAAACAATTGACAAAAACATTGTCCACTCAGAGCTTTCCTCCGGCTTCACATCTGATAGTATTGGTCACCTGCTTAACTGTTTATCCTTCTTGATGAAAAGTGAAATGACAGGAAGCCCGTAATTAGCTTACTTAAGTTAAGTGAAATGAATGGAACGGAGCGCTTCGGAGGAATCGAACCTAGTGGCTCGTGATCAGTTGTGACGGTTTTGGATCCTCGCTTCAAGATGTACGGTTTTTCTAAGCAAGCCTAAGCTGAACGACCAAAATCGCATGTAAAAGATTATTTAATTCAGAAAGCATCTCAGGAAATCACAGGGCACGGCCTAAAACTAGGGGCGGGAGAAGACAACAAAGACCCAGATATAAATGTTTGAAGCAGAATTAAAAAAAAAAAAAGCAATCCGCACCAGTAAAAATACGTAAGTACAATAAAAATAAACATCAATAATATAATATTAAAACGATTAGAGCGGTTATAAAAATTAATAAAAACAAAATTAATCAAGAAATAAAAAAATTTCATTTTTTGTAACAATTTATTTATGATAAATAAGATAATTTAAGTGAAACTAATTAAGAGCTGAATAACGTAAAACTTATTGAAAATACTTCAAAACATACCAACTTATATAACAAACTAAATGACTGAACGCTAAGACATACACAAAAAATGTAACATTAACTCCAAGAAAATCAGAAATATTATGGCTTATGAGCAAAATACATTGTATTATACATGAGGAAATACTCCATGTATTTGTAGACCTGCCACTAGCAGAACCAAGTTTAAGAACCTCTTTGCTCATACAAATTCCTGTAAATAAAACTTATCTTTATCTTGATATACAAAAAACACTATTAGGGGGAAATTCTCAACCCCTGTATAGGTTCCAGGCCCTTACTTGATTCGGGGCTCCCACGCCTCCGACGACGTGGGCACCAAATTGCGTGCTAGCCCGGCCGGGGGCTCAGTCGGACACATGCCGGACGAGTATCCATTACATACTCCCCCTCATCCATGCCGGTGAGATCTTTTCTCTTGTAGGTATCAGGAGAACAGGAGAAACCAGGAGCTCACTTTTTAAGCTGAAAATGCAACATTTTGATGATCTTTTCCTGGTTAGGTATCAGGAGAAGAGTAGGCACCTGGAGCAGACCATATTAGCTAAAAATACCTACCCTTTCAGACATGTAACAGGAGCTGACTTATTTAGCTAATAATCCCATCCCTTTGAAAAATGCTACATTTTGACCATCTTTTATCTGGTTAGGTATCAGGAGAACAGGAGGCACCAGGAGTTCAATTTTTTTATCTAAAAATCCCATCCCTTTGAAAAATGCTATTTTTTGACGATCTTTTAGGTTCTTTTAGTTAGGTATCAGGACAACAGGAGGCATAAGGAGCTAACATTTTCAGCTGAAATCCCATCCCTTTCAAAAATGCAGCATTTTGATGATAGCTTCTCTGGTTAGTTATCAGGACAACAGGAGTCTCCAGAAGCTCACATTTTTAGTTAAAAATCCCATCCCTCTGAAAATTGCTACATTTTGATGATCTTTTCTCTGGTCAGGTATTAGGAGAGAAGGAAATGCCAGGCGCTAACATTGTTGGATAAAAGACCCCTATTTATTTATACGTAAATATCACTTTTTAACGATCCTCTCATGATTTAGGTATCAGGAGAACAGGAGCTGACAGTGTTCGATAAAAAAAAATCCATTTTAATGTAAATATCACTTTTTAACAATCCTCTCACGATTTAGGAATCAGGAGTTATTTAAGCATACTTTTAGGATCACTTAATAAATAAAATTGAAAATATATTTTAATACTGCTTTTATTGTATTTTAATGGTAATGGAACATGTTTATATTAACAGAGTTTTTACTTTACTTTTGTATTTTTTAGATAATTCTAATATTTAAATCACTTATGATAAAATTATGTAAAATCACTCAAGATTTTAATGGCTAATATGATTGGTTTCCTATCTACGAAAGGAAATATTCTGTTCTGGAATGTTTAACTTTAGTTAGTTTTTAAATTTAGATTAAAAAAGTCAGTTTCATCTATTATATTTTGATAGAATAGAATTCACCTTCTATCTGAGCAAATATATTTTGCTTACTTTAATTTAAAGTGTTATTATTTATATGCATAGCTGAAACATTGCATATTTATTAGGACTATGGTGTATTTTGAATCCACCATTTTTAATATTCCTTTAAATCTACTGAATTGATATAAATCAAATATTTTGTACATTTGGGTCAGATTAGAAATTTTTAATCCACAATTACTTCTTATTCCACCGAATTAATCTGAAGGCTTAGAATTCTTCTACTTTCCACCTTTTCAGAGAACATAAAATATTTATCCAAATAAATGAACAAGATCCTACATAAACAACCCGAGCAATGGGAGGTATAAATAGAAAATTAATAGTCTGTGCTGGAAGCCAGAATAGGCATGATCGCTCGAATGTTGGTACGAATTTCTCCTTCAGCTCAGCAAATATATCTTCCTTTCCTTCCATCAAGCTCATACCTGAAAATAATTTAATACTATAAAAATCAACAATAAATTGAAACATTCATTTGAATAATTATGGGTTAACAGGGAAAAATACTGATGACGAAGATTAAAAACAGGAGATTTCTGTTTAATCCTTATTTCTTCCAAACTGTTCAAGCTGCCTCCAGTTCATGGTGTGGTGGTACCTCATTTCCTCTCGACTGGTGTCTGTAAATCTTAAAACATCACAAGTTGTGATATTTTTTTTTCAAATTTGACTACAACGTATTTCCATTTTCCAATACCTTGTTTGCTTTTAATAGCATTACTTTGCCTGTAGACGACTGGGTTATCTGAGTTTGATGAAGAACTGGACAGAAATCAAAAGGAGCTGGATTTTAAATCTGCCCAAGCAACAAATAATATATATGAATAATGAAGCATTCTTTATTTTTTTAATTAATTATGCTCCAAAAATATTGAGTCTCTCTTACATTAGACATCATTTCACTATCACATATACTCAAAGTGAACTCTGACAAATATATGTATATCATAACATAAAATAAAATTCTGTAGGGCCTCATTTATGAATTTGAGTTGATATTTAAGGAAAATATTTATACATTTGGTATTTGTTTGTATCAAGCAATATATTTTTATTATAATATCAATTGAATACCATTAACAAAAAGGACTGACTGTAAAACAGTTGCAATGTTTCAGTAATAATTTTAAAATCATTTCTGCAGTGCCGATAGAAGACAGATGGTATTAAAAATTAACAAAATATGCAAGGTAAAGTAGAACAGGAATCCACCAGATCCATGTGCCAAAGATTTGTATGTTGTCATGAGATTGTCTCATTTTCAAGCAAAGCAATAGGCTAATTTCATTTATTCAAAGTCATCTACCTCAAAAGTTGACACCACTCATTTATACTCACAAGATAAAAATTCCATCTACTTGAAAAAATACTCTAAGTTTAATGTATTACTACATAATTATTCCAATCTTTAAAAAAATGAATAAACAAGTGTTCTAGAATTAATTACTCACTTTATGTTTAATATAATATAATTAAATCTTTAATGGTTCTCTTTATGATGTTAAGTTCAGTTTATTAGCTTCATCAATTAGGGCCTTATTCATGAGTGTGTTCAAATACTTTAAGAATTACTTCACCGAAATCTTCGAGATAAATGAATACACATCATTTAAAATGAAAATTCATGCCTAATATAGAGCCTGAAAGCTTTGGTAAAGTTATTTCTAGATATTAAATTTTATAATGAAAAGAAAATTGAAATGGTATGTATACACAGAAATGGTATGTATACACAGAAATGGTATGTATACACAGAAATGGTATGTATACACAGAAATGGTATGTATACACAGAAATGGTATGTATACACAGAAATCACTGATATATATTGCGATTAGGGAAAGTATTTTTTTTATATAGCCTTGATACATGGAAATACTAATAAATAAATTTAAAGTTACCTTAATAAAAGGCAAAAAATTTGAATTAAAAATTATACTACTGAAATATTACTTTTCATTTAGTATTTAACTATCCTAATAGGTGGAATTTGTAATCTTCTTGTTGGCTTATTTTGTTTGTACTTGCAGTGAAAATCATCGCACAGATTGATTCAGGATTAAGGGCAATTGTGTCTGAATGCCATAAGTAATGTTAAAAAAATAGTAAAAGATCTTTCTTCTTTTCAGAAAGAGTAATTTATTTATTTTTCAGAACTGGACATAATGTTAATAAAACAAAATCTTTCAGGTGACTATAACAAACAAATAGTTATATAGTAGCGCATGGACAAGATATGTATTATCGCAAAACATTTAAATTAATAACTTAATAAAATTATTTTATAATTACTTACTTATGTAGAAAGAAGCAAGAAAAGGGGGAGTGAAAATTGCCTGGTGAAGAGATACTTTAAAAATTATAGAAGGCATTGATTGCCTGGGCAGTAGGAAGTCCAAGTACTTGAACCTAGTCACATTATACAGGACATAAATTATAAAATAATACTTTATTATGAGCACTAAGTTGAATGGTGCTTAGAAAATTATTATCAATAAGGCTAATGTATTTTCTATCATGGTTTGACTTTAACATGGAAGTGTATCTCTTATTAAAACAGATAGTTACTAGAACATAACAAGGTTTAACTAAACACAAGCAGTTTTATCTATTATGTCCAATTACTTTCCTGATATGTAGTATATAACTAATGTTTCTTTTAACAAATTGTGAATAGCCTCATTAAAATTCTCGATAAAAATACCCTTTTCAAAAAATATAATTAAAAGGAATGATTACTATTTCAAAATGTAACAAGAGTTTTTTTTTATAAATTTTATGTGTAATGTATCTCAGATTAAAAAAAAATTCTATAGTTGTATAACTCTACTACTATGTTTCAATGAATGATGTCTTACCAACATGTTGACTTAAATAACATTAATCACTGTATTACATGATTAGATTAAAAATTTAAAAATTATCATGTACAATTCATTTTTTTATTAAAAATTTAGTAACATCCCAGCTTTGAGTAGATTTGAGAAATAACATCATCAATAATTACTATTACGGGAGATGAGTAGTAATATTAAATAAATCTAAATACTCAAACAGTCAATTTGGATTTAGTATGGATCCCACAAGTATTATTAATAATTATTAGCCGAAGAAAAAATAGTCTGGCAGGGTCGGGACTCGAACGTGAGGCCTCCCCTATTTCTAGTCGAAGGTTCTACAAAATGAACATCTTCCTCCTATTCATTGGTCAATAATTTTAAGTGAGTTTTAGAATGTGAATTATATCCTATGGGATGTATGGTTTCATAATAAAAAAAGTTTTTGGATCCCTTATTGCATATAGAATACAAATTTTTTTTTTTTTAAATATACATAGGTTTTTCATTAAATTTTAATCATAAGTCAATTTTCGGCTTATTTAAAGACATTATTTTTCAATTATACCAGAAAAATAGATCATTATTAGGTGTTTCATAGCTTCCAAACAATATTTCTGATCCAAGTTATTGAAGTTAACAAATCAATTCAAAAACAAAAATAATAATAAGTGTTAAGATCTTATGTACTTTTGAAATATTTTATGGAATGCTATAAGATTCTGTTATAGCTTAATTAGACTTATAAAATATTTTCCTTAGAATATGTGTTAAAAAGAATTGTTTTGAAACTATTGACTGTGAAAAATAATCTTTCTATTAACTAAATATTATTATTATTATTAACATTCAATAGATGTTTGGTAGTAGCTTTTAAAGTTATAATAGGGTACGATTTTCAACAAATTTTGAGTTTATTCATTAACTGTTAAGAATTAACAGCCACAGAAAAAATGCACAACTGTTAAATACTAATGTTTACTATTAATTACACATGATATACCCCCCAAAAAACTTGGTAATGTTGTTTAGAACTGAAGAATTTAACGATATAATGTATTATATGAATTATTGTAACAATAGCATTATTACATTATACATTATATACATACATTATAGTAATATAAGAATATTACAAATTAAAAAAAATTTGGGGATATAAAAAAAAAAAAAGTTTCTCATAATTCCAATAGTTCCATTTAGTTTCTCATAATTTTGGTAGACTTTTCATAATATTTATGTAGATAAAACTTACTTATATAGAAAGCAGTTAGTAACTGGGGAGTCATCACAAATTGATCGAGCAAAAGTTTCTTAACAACGACCTTCCCTGCAGTTCCCACGTATTTATTATCTAGCCATTTGTACCTGGACATAAATCATTAGTTCTGAAAAATGTTTTATAACGTTTTATTTTTAATTAAATTTATTTTAGTTCATTGATTTTGTTATCAATCATGTATTCTTCAGAATCCAAATACCCTTGAACAGTTTTCTATAATACGCTTAACTAGGAAGGGGTGACTTTAAACTGATGTAAGATTGAAAATAATACCTTAAGATGTTATCTTATAACAAAAAAATTTTTTTTTTAATAGGTGTTTGGTTCTAATTAATGAACCCCTATGAGGTTCATCCTCAGGAAGGGGGGAAAAAAATAAAAAGTTGTAATTAATGGAACCTAATAAAAAAAGTTAAGGAGAATAATTGTTCCTCATGATTCCTAATAAGATAATGATTCCTCAAACCATACATGATATTAAAAAGCAAAAATAAACGAATTAGTCCTATTAATGAAATTAAGGTAATTTTCTTCATATTATGCCTGAATGAGGAGGCCTCATGAATTAAATTGAAAATTTTCATTTACATAATTTAATGTAAAATTTACATTTTCAAAAATTGTTTTTTTATCATTTCTAGGTTTATAATCTCAGCATAGTAGCATTCATTAAATGTAGATCTTTTATTTCCATTTCTGTTCAAGAAAATTCATTTATTAAAATGTTATAAAACACCTCTCATTTTAAAAATTGAAAATATCATATCTAAAGTTAAAAATGATTTTTATATGATTTTTTCAAAATATGACTCAAGCTTACAAACCAAAAATACAGCATGTTTGAGTTTACACAAGTTCCAATGACTGCATACCGGGCCAGAGACCCTTGGTCCAGAGGTTCGGGTGGGTCTTTCACATCCTGTACAAATAGATTACGTTATACAACATATTGGACTAATGCTTCTTAAAATGAACAAGTTAAAAGTTCTTTTAAACCCATATTTAGTATTCTCCTAACTTATTTATGCATTTATATATTTCCCTTCTTAATTAGAAAAATGGTTGTACACTTAAAATAATTTTGTTGATATTTTAGAGCTGAATATTTTATTGCTTATTAGTGGAAAACAAAAGTCAGAGATTGTCAGTTAATGACAATTATCAGCCAAAAACAGATAGTAGCTCTTCCATTTCAAATTTTTTGTATTCTAGGTGTGAATATATGTTCATAGAATTATGGGCATTACATTTATGACATATACCTTATATATATATATATATATATATATATATATATATATATAAGTTATCGTCTCCCAGCTGTAGACGATCGAGAAAAAGGAATGAAGAAAGGAGGTAGATGATATAATAAGAAGGTTTGTTTTATAACTGGCTTTATTTTCCTCCTGATCCTCTATACACACGTTACGGGTTTGTTTACCCTAGGCTACAAGGTATTAGGCTTAACATTGCCGTACCGCTAGACGTAACTCCCCCCTACCAGTTTACGGACATTCCCCGTAAACTCCTAACATGCGACATCAGCTATGTATCTATAGCAACACAAAACAAAACGTATACTCTGTTAATAAAAAAAATTTGAAAAGAAAAATGTCTTCCAGGTCCATCTAAAATCACAGCACAGACCCATATAACACAAAAAAAAACATAATAAACCAACAAAAAATATATATATATATATAGGCCTCTCGGGACTGGTCACCTGTGACACACACCGGAGTTATGTTTCGACGACGGGGCTCCCTGGCTCCACCGCGGGAAACTTGAGCTGTTCCACATGTACCGTCCGCCGTTTGATCGGGGGTGTAATGCTTTCGACCGTGACCACGTTGTGTTCGCGGAGAGCGATCACTCGGAAAGGACCCTCGTACCGCACTAGTTCCTTACCCCTGTTCGACCCTTTTCTCCGGTACACGAGCGCGCCGAGTTTAAGATTGCCCAGAATATCGCGGACTTTGAGGTTGTCGCGCGCCACCCGTCGCCGTTTCTTATCCTGGAGCCTTACCCGAACGGCCACCCACTGTTTCTTTAGCGCTATCTGATTACTTACTACCCGTGCGGCCAGTTCTTCATCGATCGCCGTACTCCTGCTATCGCGCCGGCATCTTCGAAGTCCAAACAGCGTCTCGACCGGAGAAAAACCGGTGGCAGAATGGATTGAGTGGTTATACGCGATGACTGCCTTTTCCATCGCCACGTTTGGTTCTAAGCCCTTCTCTCCATGGTAAATTCGTAGGTGGTCGCTAAGCGTGCTGTGCAGCCGCTCTACGTCTCCTCGACTCTTCGGGTGTCCTGGGGTGTTGAGATGCCAACGGATCTCTAAGGCCGCCGCCTCAGCCCTTATTTCGGCGTTATCAAACTCCCTACCAGCGTCGGAAGCTATCGTGTCTGGTACGCCATAAAATTGGCACCATGTGCGTAGTGCCCTTAGGACTGCTTCCGCTGATCGTTCTGCTATCAGATGGGCCATCGCTGTTTTGCTGAACCTATCGACAATGGTGACCCATTTGTATCCCCTCCATGTGAACGTGTCCACCTGCAAATCCTCCAACGGTTGGTCTGCCGTTGGCGTCTCCTCCTGTATTGCTCTGGGGGGGTGGCGATCATATTTCGTGGTGAGGCATGTGTCGCAGGTACCAATAACTCTCGCAATCGTGTCTTTCATACCCAACCAGAAATATCTCCTCTTCAATGCTTGCAGGGTAGCGTCGATTCCCCGGTGGTTTGTCTTCCCTTGGTGGAATGCAAGGGTCACTTCTCTCTGCCGCGTTTCTTCTTTTACTGTCTCCACCTTCAGGGTACATCGGACGAACGTACGATCGACTCCGATCCTCTCCGTCCTCCATAGGCGTTTGATGCGTCCCCAGATGGTCGCATTTCCCACGTACATGTGGTGCGTTTTCCCTGGAGTAGATGCGTCCTTCAGAGCGTGGCAAATCGTATCGTCGTTTATCCCCGGTGTCGACCAGATTTTGACGATGTTGCAGTGGCCGTACTTCTCAGATTCCATCTTGAAGAGCCCAGAAGTTTTGGTGAGCCAAATGATCTGGCGCCTCTTGTCGTTTATTATGGCGTCGAGGTCCTCAATGTCCGAGGGTCTATCCCCCACTGAACTCCCGTCACTCGGAACATCATTGGCTGGAGCCCCCTCCCGCTCCCCTTCCTCGCCGGGTGACCATTCCTGGACGAATTGGTGGGTGTCACGTGATGGTCCCGGAATCTCCTCTTCGATCGCATTCACGACCAACGCGCGGGATAACCAATCGGCCACGACGTTCTCCTTCCCCGGTTTGTAAATAATGTCGATGTTGTATTGACTGAGGAACTCCTTCCATCTGGTAATCCGCGCTGATGACTCTTTCATTTTTCCCACCCATTGGAGGGGTCGATGATCTGTTTTAACCCGAAACTTCCTCCCGAATACGTAGGGCCGGAAGTGTTCTATCGCCCATACGATACCCAGTAATTCGCGTTCTAGCGCGCTATATCTACTCTCGGATTCAGTAAGGCGTCTGCTAGCGTATGCTATTGGTCGCTCCCCCCCGTCGCGATCCTGCGAGAGTACCGCCCCCAACGCGTATTCACTCGCATCTGTGGTAATCATGAAGGGGAGTGCAAAATCTGGAAACGCTAGTATAGGCTCTTCCTGTAGCCGCTCCATGCAACGTCTTATATTGTTCTCCATTACCGGGGTAATGACGACTTTTTGTCCTTTTTTAAGGAGATTGTTAATAGGGACCAGGTACTCCGCCATTTCTGGAACGAATCTGCGGTAGTAGTTCAGGGATCCGAGTAAGCGCCGGATTCCTTTTACGTCTTTCGGGATAGTCATCCGCTGGATGGCCTCCACCTTCCCACGATCGGGTTGCACTCCCTCTCTGGAAATTATGTGGCCTAAAAATTTCACCTGCTCTTGTCCCAAAAGCGACTTCTCCGCAGACAATTTCAGCCCGAATTGCTTAATTCTGTCAAAAACCTGTCGCAGATGGTCCTGGTGTTCTACCTCATCTCGACTGAAAACCAGGAGGTCGTCCATATATATCTGGCAAAACGACTCCCCAATCCCTCTTAAAAATTCGTCCATCAGCCTCTGGAACGTTATTGGCGCGTTTTTCAGCCCAAACGGCATTCTGGTGAATTCGTAATGTCCCCGCTCGAACGTGAATGCCGTTTTGTGTTGGTCTCCACGACGCATCCGAATTTGATGGTAACCCGCCTTCAGGTCCAGTGTACTGAATACCTTTGCTCCACTTAGGCGGTCCAGGATGTCTTCAAAGCGAGGCATGGGGTATTTTTCGTCTATAGTATTGTCGTTTAATTGCCTGTAGTCTATTACTACGCGGTATTTTTCGTCACCGGACGACCCTTTCTTTTTCACTGCCCACAGGGGACTGTTGTATGGAGACGTACTATCTACTATGATGCCCTGTCGTTTCAATTCCTCGATTTCGTCCCTTATATGCTGTCGCAGCGCCTGCGGGTATCGTCTCTCTTTGATATATATCACTCTCTCCTGCTTCAGTGGGATCTCATGGAACGTTTCCCCCGTCACTCCCAGTTTGTCCCCTTCGTTGAAAAATATATCGGCATACTCTCGCCGAATAGCGCGTTCCCAGTTGTCCTCCCGATCGATCGCTCCGATTCGCTCCTTCCCGTCCCCCACGGTTCCTGTACACCGGCATAACATTCTTCCCAGTCTAATATCCCATATTCCGTTACGGCACTTCACTCTTGCTCCTACCCTTCCCAAGAGATCGCACCCTATGATACCATCGTACTCGCGCGGCATCTTCCTAACCACGTGTATTTTCAAATATTCCCCATTTTTCGCCCACCTATCCAATCCCATCGTCAATTCGCCTTCGATTTTACACGGCCCTCCCAGGGTGATAAGCTTGCACTCGCATGCCTGAATCCGCGACGACCCCACGCCCACACACAATCTGTCCGCCGCTTTCCTGCTGAGAATAGTACAGGAGCTCCCCGTGTCTATCAAGCATCTCACTCCTCTCGCCACTCCAATAATGGGTATACCGCCGTAATTCCCTCTGACGCTATAGTTTATTAACGTGCGGCCACCCCTCTGCCAGCCCGCTCCTCAGGCCACCGCTTGCCGTTTCCTTCCTCCTTCCGTGCCATATCGTCTGCTTCTTACGTAGTCCCTGTCGTCCTCTGCAGTCTCTCCTCTTCTGCTCCTGGGTTCATCTTCTTCTTCTTCTGTCTCCGACGCTCCCGTAGTTTTTGACGATTCGGAGGGGGTTCTGGTTCTTCTCCATACCCTCTGTGCGTTTACCTCCATCGGTTCCGGCCTATACCTCTCTGTTCGCTGGAAAATGTATGGACACTGCCTCGCGATGTGTCCCTCAATTCCGCATTCAAAACATTTTGTTCGCGGGCACTGCGCCACTAAATGTCCAATTCTTCCACATCCGTGACATTTTCTGTCCTCCTTCCTCCCGCTGGGTCTCGGTCTCCTTTGGCTAAGTCTCCTTCCTTCAACCGCCGCCCCTTTTTTCTCCGCATACCGTTGATCTTTCCTCTTCCATGCCTGTTGCGGCATTCTCGGCCTCCTGTACATCACTTTGGACCACCCTGCCTCGTCTGCCTCTAATTTTTCTTCTTCCTCACGGGCACTAGTGTCCATTAAATCTTGGGCGCACTCAATGAACGATCGGTCTCCCGGTAGACTATCTTTCTTGCCGGTATCCCTGGCCAACTGTACCTTCAGAATGGTCGATAGGAATGCCATCCGGCCTTCCACTTCCGCTAGGTTCACCGTTTCTCTCATTTTTTCCGTTATTTTGTTAAATTTTGCCAAGAGTTCTCCGGCGTACTGCCCTTTCGTTTGATTGGGCCGTCTGGTCTCCCTGAACATCTGGAAGATGTCCTCTTCTGGTGTCCATCTGCCTCCCCCGTATGCCTTCTTTAGTCGTTCTTTTACCACGGTCCATGGGGTGTCTTCGTCGGCCTGTATTAGGTTTAGAACGCTCCGTTTTATTCTACACACTAGGCCCGCTTTGATTGATTTTACGTCACCAGGGTCGAGTAAACCCTCACTTGCCTTCGCCTCTACTCTTTCCATAATCCTATCCCCACCTTTGATGAAATGGTTCAATTCGCCTAACTCTCCTGAGAATTTCTCTAGGTCCGATATTGTTCTCTTCAGGTCCTGTGACGTCGCCGCTCGCACCTTCATCCAAGCCAGGGAGTTTGCATGAGCTTCGGCCATCGTTTCCCTAGGTAATTCGGGCACTTCGAAAGCCGCAGGCCGTAATTCTACCATGTAACTAGGTCACTTTTTCCAAATAAAACAACTGGAAAAAAAAATTAAAATTTTACTCACAGTTGTTTACCAGAATACTCGTAGTTCCCGGGTTTCGGCACCAGTTATCGTCTCCCAGCTGTAGACGATCGAGAAAAAGGAATGAAGAAAGGAGGTAGATGATATAATAAGAAGGTTTGTTTTATAACTGGCTTTATTTTCCTCCTGATCCTCTATACACACGTTACGGGTTTGTTTACCCTAGGCTACAAGGTATTAGGCTTAACATTGCCGTACCGCTAGACGTAACTTAGACTTGAAATAAACAGTCTAGTTCTAACTTTCATGCGAGTTGTTTCTTAGAGCCTTTTTTCCTTTTGTTTTAATTCGAAAGCCGATATATATATATATAAGTTAAGGTTCGGACATCGTAGGTAGCCAGCCTAATCCTCAAGTCATCCGGATGTAAACATCCCGAATGTATATAGAGAGGCTTTAAAAGGCTCAATAAAAACAGTCTTGTGACAACTCTCAATCTGTGATTACATTCAACTTCTTTCCTTTTTCCTACAAGTTTTTTGTTGAAGATCATTAACTGGTGCCGAAACCCGGGAGCGGAATGGGTTCGAGTCATTAACGTGCGAGTTGGCTTTTGTTTTTTTTTTCCTTCTCATTTGCTTTCGTGTGATTTAATTAAAGTAGGTATTGGTGGAGTTGTGGCCGGCAGCGTTTGGAGCTCCATAGTTACCTAAAGAAGTCATGGCTGAAGCCCATTCGAACTCACTGGCATAGATGAAGGTGCGGGCAGTGACCTCGCAGGACATGAGGAAAATGATCTCAGACCTTGAAAAATTTTCTGGGGAACTGGGTGAGCTGAATCATTTTCTCAAAGGTGGGGATAGAGTTATGGAGAGGATAAAATCAAAGATGGATGAAGGGATACTCCACCCTGGTGACGCTAAGCCAATAAAGGCAGACCTGGTGTGCAGGGTAAAAAGGAAGGTGCTGAACCTGATACAGGCAGACGAGGAAACCCCATGGGAGATAGTAAAGACGAGACATAAGAAAGCATATGGGGGGGGGGACGATGGACCCCAGAGGAGGATATATTCCAAATGTTTTGAGAAATGAAATCTCCGAGACAGAATAGTGGACCGTATACTGCACTCCTGGTTGTCCGGTACAATAAAATAAAAGAGAAAATGAGGGAGACGACTAGCGCCGAGGAAGTGGAGGGCAGGATTGGGTTCCTGTCTACGATCTTAAAGGGGCAATTAGTGAAGGAGACGGTAAAAAAGGAAGGGTTCCCTAATGACCTATCGTTCCTCGAATGCGCCCAGGCGATGATAGATGCTAGAGAGGAAGAAGTGAAAATGAACGAAGATGACAACGATTGGGGCCGGATCCTATATAGGAGAAACAGGACCCCAAAAGCAGTGTGGAAGAGACAGGAAACGCCGTTTGCTGGTAGAGAGAGGGGAGCGACGGGAGAGAGAAGATTGGGAGTGACGAGGCCTGCGCACCTAACCTCGGAAAGAAGATAGAAAATGTCATGGCTGCGGAAAGACGGGCCATCAAGTAGCTCAGTGCCCTCGCACTAAGTGCTTTGAGTATGGGGAAGAATATTCCTCGCGCAGATGGGAGTGGCGTACGGAGTCCTGAGGAGAGTGGGAGCAGAGAGGCGACCGCATCCTAATGTGCAATACAGTGCGGGAAAGGATGTGTGGGTTGCCAATTATTGAGTTTGGGAAGGGGGAGAGGTGCCTAATTGATACTGGCAGCACCAATACAATAATATCGCGTGGTGCGTTAGAGAGGTTGTGTGGAGGAGAGAGGGCACACCAGATCAAGGTATGTAAGTGTAAATTACTTACTCAGGGGGGACCCTGCGAAGTAATGGGAGAAGCGGTCGTGGGGCTGGACGAATGGGTGACATAAAAGTACACGTCGTGGAAGACATGCCGCGGGAATACCAGATAATAGTGGGGCATGATTTACTGGGAAAAGTATGCGCGCGCATCGAAAATTAGGGTGAGAACTGGAAGATCAAACTAGGGAAGTGAACCTATCGAAGCCGGGGGGGGGGGGGGGGGTATGGGGCGAAACGGAACAAATAGGAGTGGTTAAGAGAGTGGAGGATTGGAGGGAGAGATTGGGGAGCAAGTTTAGGGATATTTTTTTCGCTGAAGGGGACATGCTAGGAGCAACGGGGAAAACGCTACATGAGATCCTGTTAAAAGTAGAGCGGGTGACGTATGTGAAGGAGAGACGGTATCCGCAAGCGCTCAGACAACACATTAGAAAGGAGATCGAGGATCTCAAGCGCCAAGGTATCATCGGAGATAGCATCTCCGTATAATAGCCCTTTGTGGGCAGTGAAAAAGAAAAGTCGACCGGGAGAAAGTGAAACTTAACGACAATACCCTCGACAAAAAATACGTTCTCGTTTGAAAGAGGGCATTTTGAGTTCACGAAAATGCCGTTTGGTTTCAAAAATGCTCCAATAACCTTTCAGCGTCTCAAGGACGAACTTCTGAGAGGAATGGACGAAAACATGTGCCAAATTCACATGCATGATCAGCTGATCTTCAGCCGAACTGAATCGGAACATATTCAACACCTCCGGAACGTATTTAGGAGATTAAGAGATTTCGGGTTGAAACTGTCAATAGACAAATCGTCACTCAACAAATCGTCGGCAGGAGCAGATTAGTTTTTTAGGGCACACAATCTCGCAGGAAGGGGTTCAACCAGACTCAACGAAAGTAGAAGTGATCCAGAAAATGGAGGTGCCAAAAGACATAAAAGGGATTCGGAGATTACTGGGCATGCTCAATTAATACCGCCATTTCGTGCCGGACATGGCAGAATATATGGTACCCATTAACAACTTACTACGGAAAGGATCACGGGTAATGATCACGCCGCTGATAGAGCAGACTATCCGCAAATGCTTGGCACGTTTGCAGGAGGCGCCGATTTTGGCTTTCTCCCACTTCGAGAAGGAGTTCACAATCACCACCGACGCGAGCGACTATGCCTTGGGGGCAGTATTATCACAGGAAGGTGGCGACAGGGAAAGACCAGTGGCTTACGCGAGCAGACGCCTGACGGACACGGAGGCGCGGTACAGCGCTCTGGAACGAGAACTCCTCGGGATAGTGTGGGCCATTGGGCACTTCCGCCCGTATGTATTTGGCAGAAGGTTTTAAATACATACGGACCACCGACCTCTGCAATGGGTCGGAAAACTCAAAGAATCCTCCTCAAGGGTAACGAGGTGGAAGGAATTCTTAGCACAATACAATCTGGATATCGTATATAAGTCAGGCAAAGACCAAGTCGTGGCAGATTGGCTGTTGCGCGCTATTATGGTGAACGCCATAGAGGAAGGGGAAACATCGAGTGGCATGAGGCAATTTATTGAGGAATGGACGCCTGGAGAAGTGGGAAGGACCAGCACGCGGGAAGATAGTGACAGGAGTGCAGATCCACCATCAGATGAGTGTATAGGGGAGAGACCGCGTGAAATGGAGACGACGGATGAAATTATCAATGATAAGTGGAGCCAGATCATTTGGAAAACTCAAACATCGGGTACTCTGAAAATAGTCCATAGTACGTACGGCAGGAGTCAGATCGCGACTATTAAGTCACCACCAGGAGTTCGAGGAGATCAAATTTGTCAGGCTCTTAAGGACGTGTCAAAACCTGGCAAAACACACTATTTATTCGTGGGCAACACGACTGTCTTGGACAAAACTAAAAAGCTGTGGCAGAAAGAGCTTTTGGGGGTGGATCGCTCGTTTATTCGGTGTCTTTCCGCGGTCCAGACTCTGCGTGACGAGGAGCAGCAACGCGAGGTAACACTGGCATATCACCAAGGGGAAACCAACCACCGCGGTGAGCAGAAGACGGCACAAGCACTACGAGAGCCAAAAAGGCGCTAATTTTGGTGGAGAATGCAGCGGACTATTCAGCAGGTAATCAGAGCATGCAAAGTTTGTAGGAAGACAAAATATGATAGACATCCCCCGCAGGGATGCCAGGAAGAATTACCCACGGCAGAAGCACCATTGACGGAGATTCAAGTGGACACCTTCACATGGCGGGGTTTTAAGTTGGTCACTATCATCGACCCATTTAGCAAAGTGGCTATGGCCTATGCGGTGGGGGACAAGTCATCAGATTCCATATTACACACCCGCAACACATGGTTTCAATTCTACGGCATACCGGAGAAGATCTCGTTGGACGGGGGACGGGAGCTTGACAATGCAACCGTGAGAGCCGAAATGCAAAAACTGGATGTGGCATGGCATTTTAATACCCCTGGGCATCCCAAGAGCAGGGGAACCATCGAAAGGTTACACAGCACTCTCAGCGACCACTTACGCGTATATCAGGTAGATAAAGGCCTGTCGGCCAACGTAGCGATGCCCATGGCGATGGCGGCATACACGCCACGACGGGGTTAGCACCCTTCGAACTTTTGTTCGGATTACGAGTGAGACCAAGGAACTGGCCAGAGACGGTGGCGGATTAGGGAATGGTGGCACAGCTCCATAACAAACACATACAGCTCGGGAAGATGTGGCACAAGGTACGCGATAAGATTATGCGCGAGAAATCCAAGCGCGTGGCACGGGCAAATTTGAAGGTGCGGGATCGCATAGGAGCAATATCGATTGGGACCGTTGTGTACAAAAAAGTCGTATCAAATCGTAGTAAAGAACTGGTTCGGTACGAGGGGCCCTTTAAGGTCATCATAATTCGGGAACATAATCTCGTGACCATCGAGAGCATGACCACCCCAAAGAAGAGGCGAACCGTTCACATTGAACAGTTGAAACTCCCACCACAGAGGGGAGGGGGTGTGCCCTCGATCCGGTACGAAACAACTGCTCCGGAATCATATGCTTCACATGTGAAGCTCAGAGAGAGTTTTGTTTTCATACTTTATATTGTGTATAAGTTCCATTGTTTGTTTTTTACCTGGCAGCCGCCGGGTCACGGGCGAATGTATTATATTTGATTATTATTCTTTTTTTATTTCTGTATTATCTCTTTTTTTGGGTTCTGTTGTTTGGTGTGAACTATCAATATATTAGACCGCAAGCGTGATGTAAGTGATTACAGGCTTTGTGCTGCGTGCGCCGGACCTTGGAGTTTACGAAGAGATATAAGAGATAAGTAAACTGGCAGAGGGGAGTTAAGGTTCGGACATCGTAGGTAGCCAGCCTAATCCTCAAGTCATCGCGATGTATACACCACGAATGTATATAGGGAGGCTTTAAAAGGCTCAAATAAAAACAGTCTTGTGACAACTCTCAATCTGTGATTACATTCAACCTCTTTCCTTTTTCCTACAAGTTTTTTGTTGAAGATCATTAACTTATATATATATATTAGTTAAAGTCAGAGGTAGCTCTGTATTGACTAATGCGATCATGGGACGTAAACATCCCATGATCCCGTATATGTCGGATTACAGAGAGAAATAAAGACAGTCTATTTCGAGAACTGAAGTTAGTCTTACGTTCCCGTTTTCCTTCTCTTTATCACATTCTACCCAGTGCCGAATAACTTATATATATATATGTATATTGTTGTGATATTTTGATGTGGTGATTTTTGTTGGTGCTTTTCATATAAACTCAAATTTAGCGGGCATAAATGAACGGTATACGACCCATGGATCACGGTTCATTTATGTTTTGAACACTATTCGTTGCGTTATGTCCAAGATTAATAGTTAACAAATAAACAATATCAGGAATTAAATATAAATGATTTAATATTGCATTTGTTAATTTTAAAACAAGAACAGTTAATCATATATGAGACAAAGAACATTGGAAAACCAAAGAGGTTAACAGATCCAATATGGTGGCAGAGCGTATAAAGACTGGGGTCGCCCCGGAATGGCTCTTATTCTTTTTGACCCGGCAACCATAGAAGAAGTACCAGGACCACGCTCGGCATCAACGAGCCGTATGGAAAAAACGCGCTGCAGCTTAGAACAAAGGAACAAAGAAGAATTCACCAAAGGACGCCCAACAAAGAAAAACTGGCCAGTCGCGATAGTAATAAGGTACAATCTAACTTTAGTTTTTTAATAGTGTTATTTTATTACGTACGTACTTAGATGTATATTCAATCCACAAATCAATTTGTTAATAAACAATTTTTCCTTTTGCCAGAAGTTTCCTTTTTATATTAACAGAACCTCAGATGAAGATTAAAGTTGAATATAAATTATATAAAAGATAAAAAACGTAATATTATATATATTCTTCATCAAGAGTGAGTCACACTTTTCTTTTTTCAAGTGTACTTTTTTAAAAGCTTCTGTTTCTTTTAATTTTCTGTGGAGCCCCAGGTGTTAGGTATTCTTCTGGAATATAGAAGATCTCCTGTTCCGTTGTCTCAATTTAAGTATGTTAGTATTTGGATCACTTAACGATCCTTTTATTGTGAATTCAAACCTTAATTTTTTCATGTTTATTTGAAAGGTTTGCAAACATTTTGTTTTATAATATGATTTCGCAATGATAATCCGTTGATATTTTTCCTGTCTACAAGACTCAATTTCGTTTCTCTGTAAACGAAAGGAACAACATTTAAAGCCTTAATTCCAAATATCGTTCTTTCATAACTCTTTAATTTGTCACTACACAACACAATTCCCTATACGCCTCACCGCTCTCTCTATAACCACGTCACGACATTCAGTTCTCTGCTGCCGTCTCCCAGGTCATCCGTGTGTGGTGGATTTTAAAATTAAGAAAAACATTACAAGACGTGTTCTTTACACACACACACACATATATATATATATATATATATATATATATAAACCTACTATATACTTCCTTGTGATGACTTGTTGGCTGAATTCAGCCAGAACGCACATACTCCCATAGGTTACGCTGTTTGCAATTATTGGGTGAGCCTTGAATAAATTCTTAACAGTCCTCACTACTCCAGCCATTCTGTAATCAAATTAAATACAACATTAGTCGAGATAATAATTTTTATAGAAATAATCATTAGTTTATGATTGCTGATCAAATAATGAGAAATTACAGCATTTTAAAGTAAACCAGTATCAAAACTGGCTCTATCTGACGATTTGTTCCAGTGAAAGTTCTTAAGTCAACTTGAAACTAGTTTTTCATCAATTCAGATTAATCATACTTCATGGTTTATTCCAATGGTATTCAATGAATAACCTATTCTTAAATTTTAACATGAATTAAAACTATTATTATGATATTAAAACTATTATAAACACAAGCAATATTTTAATTGAATTAATATTTACAGTTATTATTATGGTTTACATTTGATCAAAGTATTAGTTTTAATTTTTATTGTATTTTTTTTATTCACTATGACTAATAAATAAAATTCTAACAATAAAATAAATATTAAATCTTAACAAGCTTTTAACTCACATAGTTTCCTACAGTGTGCAATATCACACAATTGAGGGTTTTGGTTTATAACTATATATAGTTTTATAACTTAATAAGGGTTAATTCCTTATCTGTATATTAGAGCGTGGTAAATAAAGCACCTACTGGATTGTCGAAGACTTGAATGAGCGGCATCCCCTGTGAAATAATGCCACCATCAAGAGCGGAGAGAGGATTGGTAAAGGCGCTCTATACTTCCGTTCACTCCCAGAACTATACTTTTCACCATAGACGGGACCGTAGACTGACCTCCACCTTAAATCCCATACTCACAAAACAGCCGCAAAGAGTAAACAATTGTGAGACCCTGCACTTAGTGACAACTGCAGTCCTGTATTTACTGAATGTACTGCAGTCCCTGCCAGTCCTGTATTCCATTGATGGTATAGTTGTGATCCCGCGACAACGAAGTACGGCTATAGTCGAGCCGACTGGGAACTATATCGATCACAACTTTACCACCAATTGCATACGGTTCCTGTTCTGTGCACTACAGAGGAAGTAGATCGACAGGTAGCTTTCCTAACCGAGGTTATCGTCAATGCCACTGACATCCCTAAGATTAACCTGAAGACGACTGCGCTAAACAAACCGTCAGACCATATTCTTCGACTTATTGCATTTTGCCATAATTGAAAGAATAACTGGTACAGAACAAGGAATCGTAAAGCCAAGAAAGAAGTTTACTCTCTCACAACGCCAATTCATGCCTTGATCGGGAATTGGAAGACGGGGACGTGGCACGAACGGCTTTGTGGCTTACACGAAGATCAATGTAAGTGTTGGAAGCTCCTTAAGACCAGTACCAAGAAGTACTCAGGCGTCCGGTTTCATAACGATGACACCCTTTATACAGCGGAAGAAACTGCGAAAATACGGGCCGACCACTACATCGAAGACAACGCCGCAAGGACAGGTAACTACCACGAACCTCAGGAGCTGGAGACAGATCAGAACTACATCTTTGCCTCCCCGAAGCAGCTCAAGGCGATTCTTCACCGGTGTCAGGGAAATCGAGCACCAGGGCGTGACGGAGTGCAAACTAGTTTGCTGAAGCAACTGGAGAGGGATTGCCCAACCCGTTAACCTGTACAATTCATGTATCAGGTTGCGATACTTGTGGCTGGGGATGCCCAGAGCAATTATATACTGTATTGGTTTCCTTCCTGAAGGACAGATCGGTGAGGGTACGGGTGAGTAATCGCCTCTCTAATCCATTCCCTCTGACTTGTGGAGTTCCTCAAGGAGCGGTTTTGTCTCCGGTGCTTTTCAGCATGTACACGTCTGAAATTGTTGGGACAAACTATAAGAAAGCTGCGGTAATCGCTTTCGCCTACGACACTGTGGTTTAGAGCAGCCGAATGAGTGCACAAAGAGCTCTTACACAGGCCTGGTCAGTTTGTAACGTAAACGGTGACAGACTGGGTAGGTTAAACATCAGTGTGAATGCCGGAAAGACCGGCAGTTTTCATAAGTGTTTAACAGAACGCACGTGTCCGAATTGGTTTAAAAAATTTTATTCTGGATTATTCACTGAAAGATGAACATTCTGTTTAGACCTTCTAAAGATGATAATGACAAAATGAAAGCCATAATTGAATCGAATCTAACTATGCGAGAGATTGCAAAACAGTTAAATGTATCACACACAAAAATTGAAAATCATATAAGACGTCTTGGACTTGTTAAGAAGCTCGATATTTGGGTTCCGCCACGACAGTGCTAGGCCTCACACATCTTATACACATAGCAACACGTACGAAACTATTGGAGCTTGGCTGGGAAGTGATGTCGCATCCCCCATACAGCCTCGACCTTGCACCGCCGGATTATCATTTATTTCGAAGTTTACAAAACTTCTTATATGGTAAAAATGTCTATAATAACGATGACCTCAAATCGCACTTGGCTGAGGTTTTTGTTGATAAGGACCAGAAGTTCTATGAGCGCGGGATCATGAAGTTTCCAGAAATATGAGAAAAGGTCATCGAATAGAATGGAAGATTTTTGACTGGTTAAAGTTCATTTTTTGTATAGAAAAAAAGTAGCTTTATTTCACACTAAAAAACTGAAATTACTTTTTTGCCAAGCTTAAATAGAAAAAAACTATACCAAATTCAACGTCATATTCCGGACAAAACGTTTACAATTTAAAATTTGTAAAAACTAGCCATAAAAACCATTAGTAGTAACATGCCACTGCATCCTAATAAGGTAAAACAATATTAATTAAAAAACATTCCTAATAATAATTAAGGAAACCTAAAAAATAGTTATTTTATGCTAGAAAGGAAATACAGGCATATATCATGGAGAAATATTTTCAATCTGTTGTAGTTATGTAACCCAATTTTCAACCTATCTTGGATGAGACTCCTCTCAAATAGCCTTCAGCATCAAGAGCTTCCACTCCTTCCATACTAAATTCCTGAGAACAGTAGTAAATCCACCTTTTAATGGAACAAATAGAACCCGCCTTAATGATCCTAAAATCCCACCAGAAATTAACATTTAGCAAGGTCACTTTCTATACTCCTCCTCGGAGATTGAAGTGGGAATGACCCCGTGATCCTTTTTAAACATTGAGTCATTGGGTGTTCGTGTACGCGCGTTAGTGGCTCTCGAACTCTCCGTCAGCCTCAGCAGCTTCTCGCCACATTCTGCAAGGGATTTCGGGGGAACCCTGCTTGTGTATATATGTATATATTGTATCAATGCATATTGTAAATAATGATAGATGGAAGAGAGAGCGAATGCTGTATAGTTTTTTTTTTTTTTTTTTCAAAACCTCTTTATTATTTACAATGTCCCAAAAAAAATTATTGGATTACAATTTGCTCCTCGTACTGAAATCGAAGATGCATTCGAAGGAGTACATAAATATGATACATTTTAATTTGTATTAAAAAAGTCAAAAACACATCCACAACACTAGGTGATGAGGCGCACCTTCTGCTAACGCTGGATACCTGGCTTTCAATGCTATATAGAAAATAAATGAATGAATATGATCATTTTTCACAATTATCCATTGCAAGGGCCAATGGTAACATTCTTCAAATAAAATTTTTAAATTGAAAAAATCTTGAATTGGGATTTTTTTTTTCATTTTCACTATACATCCCCAACCTTTTCGTGAGGAAATATCACCAATTATCAATTATAAATAATGATATATGGAAGAGAGAGTGAATGCTTTATAGAAAATAAATGAATGAATATGATCATTTATCACAATTATCCATTGCAAGGGCAAATGGTAATATTCTTCAAATAAAATTATTAAATTATAAAAATCTTGAATTGAACTTTTTTTTTTTAATTTATTTATTCATCCCAAACTTTTTCATGAGGAAATATCCCGAATTATCAATTATAAATAATGAATTCATATAGATCCTTAATTGAGACCAATATTGTTAGCGTCTTTAACTGCTCATCACCTTCGGCTTAATATTGTTAGCGTCTTTAACTGCCCATCACCTTCGGCTCAATATTGTTAGCGTCTTTAACTGCCCATCACCTTCGGCTCAATATTGTTAGCGTCTTTAACTGCCCATCACCTTCGGCTTAATATTGTTAGCGTCTTTAACTGCCCATCACCTTCGGCTCAATATTGTTAGCGTCTTTAACTGCCCATCACCTTCAGCTCAATATTGTTAGCGTCTTTAACTGCCCATCACCTTCGGCTCAATATTTTAGCGTCTTTAACTGATCATCACCTTCGGCTCAATATTGTTAGCGTCTTTAACTGCCCATCACCTTCGGCTTAATATTGTTAGCGTATTTAACTGCCCATCACCTTCGGCTCAATACTGTTAGCGTCTTTAACTGCCCATCACCTTCGGCTCAATATTGTATACAAGCATTTATTTGTAATTGCCATACATACATAAAGTGATTTCTTATAAAGCTTCGTAAGTAGCTATACACGGAAGAAATGAAATTTATTTATTATCCCAAACTTTTTCATGAGGAAATATCCCGAATTATCAATTATAAATAATGAATTCATATAGATCCTTAATTGAGACCAATATTGTTAGCGTCTTTAACTGCCCATCACCTTCGGCTTAATATTGTTAGCGTCTTTAACTGATCATCACCTTCGGCTCAATATTGTTAGCGTCTTTAACTGCCCATCACCTTCGGCTTAATATTGTTAGCGTATTTAACTGCCCATCACCTTCGGCTCAATATTGTTAGCGTCTTTAACTGCCCATCACCTTCGGCTGAATATTGTATACAAGCATTTATTTGTAATTGCCATACATACATAAAGTGATTTCTTATAAAGCTTCGTAAGTAGCTATACACGGAAGAAATGAAATTTATTTATTATCCCAAACTTTTTCATGAGGAAATATCCCGAATTATCAATTATAAATAATGAATTCATATAGATCCTTAATTGAGACCAATATTGTTAGCGTCTTTAACTGCCCATCACCTTCGGCTTAATATTGTTAGCGTCTTTAACTGATCATCACCTTCGGCTCAATATTGTTAGCGTCTTTAACTGCCCATCACCTTCGGCTTAATATTGTTAGCGTATTTAACTGCCCATCACCTTCGGCTCAATATTGTTAGCGTCTTTAACTGCCCATCACCTTCGGCTGAATATTGTATACAAGCATTTATTTGTAATTGCCATACATACATAAAGTGATTTCTTATAAAGCTTCGTAAGTAGCTATACACGGAAGAAATGAAATTTATTTATTATCCCAAACTTTTTCATGAGGAAATATCCCGAATTATCAATTATAAATAATGAATTCATATAGATCCTTAATTGAGACCAATATTGTTAGCGTCTTTAACTGCCCATCACCTTCGGCTTAATATTGTTAGCGTCTTTAACTGATCATCACCTTCGGCTCAATATTGTTAGCGTCTTTAACTGCCCATCACCTTCGGCTTAATATTGTTAGCGTATTTAACTGCCCATCACCTTCGGCTCAATATTGTTAGCGTCTTTAACTGCCCATCACCTTCGGCTGAATATTGTATACAAGCATTTATTTGTAATTGCCATACATACATAAAGTGATTTCTTATAAAGCTTCGTAAGTAGCTATACACGGAAGAAATGAAATTTTGAAAACAAAAATAATAACTGTAAACTGCCCTCCATGCGTCGATATTACGTCACTGGATTATGTAAGCCAGAGCCTCCTGTCTGTACTATCGGCTTCAATCTCTTGGCATTAACTTTTCAATGCCACGTTTCTAATATAGTTAATAAAAATAATAAGGTCGGTTTCTTACGTGCAAACATTAATTATATTAATATATAAACATTGATGCGTGCGTGTATGTTCTAGCTTGACTCTTAAATACCTGGAACAACTAAAACCAAACTTAGTTTTCATATGACTTGATATCTGGAAAAAGTACTGTTATGTAAAAATGATGGAAAACGATGGATATTACTATTGAATCCTTAGTTTTTGGGGACGTTGAGATGAATATTGACACTCCAGGGGCCGAACAAGTCCAAGCTGAGAAATGATGAGCATGGGGGTTGAAAAATAAAATGAGCAACGTTCCTGCTAAAGCCAGTAGTTGTTATAAAATAGTTTTTAGAGTCGCATGCGAGGGAGGTGACAACCTTGTGGATTTGGGGGGCCTCTGGGCTGTTTGTAAATATTGAATGAATGAGCGAGTGAATGATTAATTGTAAATATGGTATGAATGATAACTTTTATCTCAATTACTTATTGCCTAATAAAAGGCAGATTGTAATTTTATCTTAATAAAATTGTTGTTGAAGAAGTAGAGTCGCTAAGATGAGTGGTCCCAAGAACATTTAAGTCACATAGCATCTGCACTCTGCAGAACCTAATGGGACTTTTTTCAAATGAAAAGAAGAAGCATCCACAACGACTTGTATCTAGAACAAATATCTTTTTAAGCAAACTGATAAGGGCTGTCATATGACACTAACATGTATTATTACTACGTTGCGAATGAATCAACTTGGTTTCAATGATTGGAGAAGATGTTTTATTTTAATTAAATTACTGTTAAATTAGCAGTGGGTGCTCTCCTTAGCTTACTTCGCTAGGGGGCAAAACTCTATCTATTCGTTATAAATGGAATGGGGGAAAAATGGAATTAAATTAATTCAATTTTTGTTTTTATTTCAAACGGTAACTGATTTAGGGATTATTATTAAAATAATGCATATAATAACACTTTGAAATTCAAATTTCAAAAATACTTAAAAATTTAATGAAGTGGATTCCTTTCTCTTGGAAGCCTCATTGAACTAATGATTTCTAACATCAGTATTCATTCCGGTTCCCAAGGCATGGATGTTGCATCCATTGTATTCAGATTTCTGGTAAATCTCGTCTCATTGCTTATAAAATACGCATTAGATTAATTCATTAAACACAGTGACAGGAGATAATTTTTTTTGCCATGGGTGTTGGAAAAGACTCAGGATCTGTATACTTCTACTATTAGCTAACGCAGCTCACCTATATGGTCCCATATTTCGTGCTGTCAAATGTACAGCGCAAATGGAGAACAAAAAATATAAGTTTCAAATAAATATTACTGAACGTATATTTAATTTGTCAATATGTATAACGTAAAATGAAATTTTCACTGATACGTACATTCTCGATTACGATCAAAAAGGCACATTTGGCACATCAAAGGCAGGGATTTGAGATCGAAATTTTTTTCCCGATGTTGCTTGCTCAAGGATGGGTTCATTCAAGAATTTATTTTTCTTGATGCTCCTAGAATTGAAACTTAAATATTTAGTTTATAATCAAGTTTTCAGTTAAATTATTACTATCTGGAATTTGTAAAATATTTATCGCGTACTTATACTGTTAATTAGCTGGAAATAGAATAAGCTGGATTTATAATGTGAAGATAGAATCGCTGTGTTCCAGGAAGAATATTAGAGTCAATAAATAGGGCGGGAAGATGGGGATAGGGAAGGAACTGTTGAGTGATATCGACTGTTAGTATTGTAGCTTCACGCTAATTCCCTTAGGAATAAGCTAGTCAACTTAAATTAGAAGATGAGCACAATAAAAATAGTCCTTTTGCTTTAACATTTCCATGTGAAAAAAACTAATGATGAATAAATTACAAAAGCGACCTTTACTGTCAACGGACCTCTAACTCCTGAGTCACTTGTATTTGTTCGTAAAAATATATTTAATTGGATTCCACCTTAGTGCCTTCTCTGGGATCTTTGCAACACTCATACAAACTTTCCTCTAACTAAATTTAAAAATAAACATTTGTACAAACGACAAACCAACAACAATTAATTTATACATACATGGATTATTTCTTAAAGAATACAGTACCACATTTAAATAATTATCGACGATTAGGGCTAACCGATATATTACAAATTTTTCTGAAATCCAATTTAAAATAAGTATTTATATGTGTACGTTTTTTTCAGCTAGGTCAGTTGTGTCTGTTGTTTTGTAAGATTAAATGTGATATTGATTACAAGGCATTGAAATAGTGGGAATATGAAAAATTCCAAAGGTGGATATCCATTCCTCACTTTTGAAATAACAATCCCACCCTCACTGTCGTGTATGTCTCAATAAAACTACGAAAACTATAAATTTAACATAGTAATACCTTAATAACTAACATTTATATCTTCTAGGCCGGTTTAATTCATGAAACGTCTATATTTGCCGTTTAATACAATTTATCATTCCACTCTCTACAGTTGTAACTATACAAAAATTGTGCAATACAATTTGAACTTAATCGGCGCTGGAGTATAGAACTATGGGAAATGTGAATCCAGGTTTGAAAACATAAAATATGAGATTTACTTTTACTAGTTCATTTCAATTGGTAAAAGCGACTAGCGAAAGGCTAGTAATACGTAGTACTACTTTTTTTAAACGTAGCACTCGTAGCATCACAACACTAATGATTCAATGTGTATGCCTGTGGAAAACCACAAAAGTTATTGTATTTGTATAATTTATTCTCTAGACTGTTTTAAATCCCAATCGGTCATCAAGTAACCAAATGCAGTATCTAGTTTGTCTACTTCTAATGTTTCATCTATTCAAAATTTCCTCTGCTTCTTTTTATTTCAATTTCAATTATTTTGTCAGTATTATTGACCACCTACTTCCTCCATTCTCTTAATTTAAGTGAACAATTCTCAAAAGCTATGCAATTAAATGGATAGGTGGAAAGATCTAACTTAGTGTTGTTGCCCGAAAAGTGCTCTTTCTTCTACGTTGTATAATGTTTTAATATAGGTTAGTCCTTTAATAAGTTGGCATAGCAACAGTAGGCACAGGATGTACATTAGTATTGTCAATTCATCATTAGATTATCTTCTGTATTTCTAAGTTTAATGTTTAAACTTTTTGTTATATTCCTGCCAGCTTTTTTCTCTTTCTCGCGCCCTTGAAAGTCAAATATTTTTTTGTTCGCACTCGTTTCCACGGAAACGGTGTTAATATTTGATACACCTGCCGTTACCTGAGGCCAAGCAATATTTGTTTCACTCACTCACCTAAATGAAGAAAAATACGGGGAAATCTTTCCACTGCCTGTCATTTTTCTTTATGCCATTTTAAACGTATATTGTCCAGTATCTGAGATTATGCTGATAAAAATTTGGTTAATATACAATTAAAGAAACATGAAAATAAAAAAACGACTTCTTTTTTATAAAAGTTGTTTCTTGAAATTATAACCTTCGAATAAAGGTAAAAAGGTTTTGAAAGCTATTAGCAGAAAGGGAATAAAACATTTTCTGTCTCTCGCGACCTATATCAATTTATAACCGAACGTTTTCGAGAGACTAGGACGTCGGAAGAAGTCACTTGATAGCCAAGCCAAGAAAGAAGTACTATAGTTAGCCTTGAGAGACTAAGACGTAGGAAGACGTCACTTGAAAGCTAAGCCAAGAAGTGCTATAGTTACCCTTGAGGATGAAACCCGGCTATAAATTAACATAGGTCTGGAGAGACAGAAAATGTTTTATTTTATAATTCACGCACTCAACACGGGCACCATTCCAACAATAATTAACAGAAATTGCTTCTGCTAGTTGTCACCATAATATCAGAAATTCAATTATTGATGTGATGAAACTGTGATGATTGGTTGTGACTAGTAAGAAACTGTTATCCGCTAATGTATAACCATTGATTGACACTCACTGTTTGCAGTTGTACTGTGGGCGATGGTAAACAAAGACGTGGAAGTGGCTGGAGAGGAGGTCGGCCTGAGGAACAACAACTGGCTACGTCGACGGATCGACTGAGCTTCTCTACCAGCAGCGAGGTATAGTCATTGCACACAAACCATGAAACCGGTTAACTAACAGCCAAGCTACGAGTGGTCTGCTTTGTAGCCATTGATAACGGACCCGGCTGTACCATCCTTATCTCCCCGTCTCTCACAGCGAGGCCGTTAAACATTTAACGTAATTCTTTATCATCTCACAGTCTCTTAGTACGCTATCTAGAGAGATACTCCAAATATTGTAACAATTGGTTACAAGCAAATGGTTAAAGGAAAAGTCACTTATAAGTGCCCACCCGCAAAGTCTGCTTATTTAGCACGGATTCCGTTCACACAACGAGCCAATGTTTCACTCATTGAGCTATTAATTAAATATTTACTTATTTATATTTATTTAATTTATTTATTTATTAATAGAATTTAATATTAATGTAAATATTTAATTAATTTATTTATTAATAGAATTTAATATTAATGTAAATATTTAATTAATTTATTTATTAATATAATTTAATATTAATGTAAATATTTAATTAATTGAATAAATATAAATAAGTAAATATTTAATTAATAACTCAATGAGTGAAACACTGGCTCACTGTGTGAACGGAATCCGTGCTAAATAAGAAGACTTACTGAATTTGCGGGTGGGCACCTATAAGTGACTTTTCCTTTAACCATTTGCTTGTAACCATTTGTTTGATGACTTGGCAATATTTGGCGTAGATATATGAATAGATAGCGTACTAAGTCACCCTAGCAACGTCATGCAACGTTTCGGACTAATGTCAGCCCATCCTCAGGCATCGCTAGTTGTCATTCACTTCACCTACTATAGCTGCCAAGAAACGTATTTTATTTATAACTAACATGATGGTTTCCTGGCCAGGACATGTTTAAAAAAGACTGCATCACATCCTAAAGTGGCGTAAATTATATTTTCTGAGTGCATGTACAACACTAAACTATCCCATAGAAGAACGGCTGTTGTAAAGTAGACCAGCATCCAAAATAGCAATAACATTGATACTTGATATTATTACTCTCTCCATGTATATATATTTCTTTTTAACGACTGTATTTATACCTTCAATTCAGAGGCATATCTATTATAATATGTTGTAATGTTTTAGTAATACCTATCGTTTATTTTGTAATAACTACTCATTAGGATATTGCTTTGGAATGTAATAAAATACTCTTTCATGTATTGAAGATGTAGCCCGCAGTGAACCTATTACACATTTACACAAATAATTAGCGCTATACTTCAAAGATCGAAATTTAGATCGCAATCCAGTTCATTGTTAACCTTAACCGTCAGTATATAAAAAAATGAAGAAAGAACGATCTTAACTTTTCATCAAGCCAACCAAAACTCCCAATAAAGGTTTTAAATCATTCATTCTAAGATATGTTTGTCAATATAATAAAAAACGTAGCGAGGCAATTCAAGGAGAGAATGTACTGTATCGCCTTCAACAAATGTAAAACCTATATGATTTCGAATATATTCTATTGCACTATAATAATTATAAGGTGTGTATAATTATTGTAGGTAGGAAAGATTGTTCATGTGAATGCCGATAAAAAAGGATTATATTAATAATAAAGGAAATTTAAGATAATGCTCGGTTATCGCCTGCTATAGGAGCATTGTTTTCACCTTCAATGTAAAAGTTCAAAGTTTCAGAAAGGTGTTTGCTTGTTCGGCTTAATTGTTTCCATCTAAGTCAATACACCACGGAATAATTTTTTTCAAGTTGCACTTGTTTAGTTTGGTATTTTGGATGTTTGTTTTTTCATTACAATTTTTTTTTTCGTCAAGTTAAAAATGTTGTTATAACTCATTGTTGTTTATTCAAAAACAAATTAGTTGTCGGTCCCAGTTAATGTTGTAATTTTGTCCTATCACCCATTGACCGAGACGCTTAGATACTTCTCCAAGAGCATTGTGAAAACCGGCTGTTTGATGGAATTTTCTTATTAGTAGGTTACCGCTTCACTCACATGTCGGCTTGGTTATCGTGCAACACAAAGTCAAGCTTCGAAAACTGTTGCATGATTTTACCAGATCAAACTGTTTATGAGTTTCATCCGGTAACAATCTACCACATTCTACTGTTTCATCCGGTAACAATCTACCACATTCTACTGTTTCTTTATGGGTAAAGGATCCTTGGATGGAAATGGAGTATTCTTAGTTATACTTTTGTTTCACGAAACATAATCTAAAACTTATCTAATAACTACGATTACTATATAAATACCATGTAGATACTTAAATAAAACCAAATTCAGGGCCAATTTCCTCTTACATCACTTACAGAGGTTACAAGTACAGAGGTTACAGGTGACTTTTAATTCCCCCAGCAATTATAATAAAAATTACGGCAACTCAGTGAATGAGATGGGTGATCTATCAGGCATCAGAAAATGCCGCAAATGAAAAAATCATTTACTATACAATTTTAGAAAATTACTAACTGGCAAATTAACAATAAAGTTCCCCAAGAATAATAATACAATTTCCTAAGAAATGTTTGACGCTGGTGGCCCACTTGGTATGAGCGGGTATCAAGAAGCGGCTTACCAGGACGATACTATGGGGAAAACTCACGTGTTTGAGTGGTTTTCCCGTTTTAAATGTGGGAATATGTCAATTAATCATCAACCTCGCTCTGGACCTCCTTGGACGACCCGAACCGACGAGAATGCCGAAAAAATTTGCAAAATCGTCCTGAAAGATCGACGAAGGAGTTGTGGAGAAATTTGGAGTGACTTGGAGTCGAGTACAGCGAATTTTAAGTACAGATTTGGGAATGAGAAGGGTGCCTGCAAAATTTGTTCCTGTATAGCAAAGCAAAACAGGGTTGCTTGGAAGCATCACCAGCTTGGAAGGAACAGTACTGAAATGACCTGAACTTTTTTTCCAAGGTGACGAATCATGGTGCTATGGATACTATCCTGAAACTAAGCAACAATCAAGCCAATGGAATACTCCAAATTCGCCTCGTCATTTATTAATCAATATAAAAAATCATTTTATTAATTTGGTGACGTTTCCTGACATTCTCATGTCATCTATATCATTTTATTTAAGATAGTGCTAGTGATAAAAAGAAATGTTGACAAGTGTTTCAATTTAAATCATATGAAAAAGATGCTACTAACACTCTGGAGAGAACGTTTAAATTTAAAAATATCAACTTTGTTTAATTTCATAATTTATATTATAAATACGTAGTTTGCAAATATTGCCTTTTCAAATTCCTAGGACCATATTTTCCAAATTAAATTAAAGCACTTACCTACATTTGTAAGACAATGTTTTTTCAATTACGAAAGAATTGCATTAATGGCAAACCGTCAGAACAAAACATGATTGTGAATTCAAAAGAGAGACGTAACGCTGTTTGTTGCACGTTCATTGTAAAGTATTTCTGCTATTGCCACCAGTTGTACGTATCCAGCCCACCCATTCCTCCGTTAGTACTATAAAACTATAAAATAATAATGTAAATACTGAATACTGACATTAGTCATCAAGCCTATTTCAGGAATATTAAGCCGTAAAAAATCAATCAAGCCAATTTAAATTAAAAGAACACTTTTATGCTCGCTCTTAGTTTCTTTTGAATTGAATCTCGTCTTCGATTCTAGAGGGACTGTTTAAAACTACGATATCCCTGAGACTTTGGTACTTAAATAGAAGGTAGCTTGGCTATTGTTTCCTATTCATGCAAATATTATTGTTAATACATGTGTGAATAAATAAATATGAATGAATTCGTCAGTTTACGGCCTGCCCACTAGTGGCTGTGCCAGACGGGAGGAACAGCCATTCATGAGATGAAGTGTCAGTTACGTAACGTGATCAATTCACAGTACAGTCTGTTTTTCTCATACTTGTACCTTCTACGTAGCCTTTCCGTAGCAAAGTTCATACATTCATTAACATTTTTAATGTAAAACCCATTATCTAATGGCTACGGTTATGTTTTATTCATTTTTGCCTGCTCTATGAATTTATTATTATTTTATTACAAACCTTTTATTGAGATAAAATTACAATCTGCCCTACTGTGCAATAAGCAATTCTGATCAATGATCTTATCATACTATTTTATTTATTAGAAAAATTAATACATCCAACTAATCAATTTCAGGAAGGATCAATAGTCTTGCATTTTTTTTTTTCACGATAAAATATAAGTTTTTGATAAAAAAAATTACAATCTACCCTAATTGGGCAATGGGTAATTGAGATAAATTATCTCATTGAAACAAACTTATTCAATATTCCATTCACTGTCTCATTCAGGGTGTATTTGCAATATAGACCCATACAATGCAGACATATTTAAAAAGCACAAGAACCCTCCAAAATCACCTGTTATCTCCCCAGCAAAGGAAAGGAAGCCTCACAAGTATTTAACTTTTTATTTTTAGAAATCCTTTTATTGAAATTAAATTATAATCTGCCCTGGTTGAGCAATAAGTAATTTCCATCATTAATCTCACTTTTTCCTTTTTAACAATTAAAATTAATTAAAGACATTTAATCATGTTTTTCCATATTTTCAGCTCATCGACCTGATCCTTTTGTCAAGTTTCATCCCTCTCGGCCCAATAGGAGACTTCCAATCTTTAGAACAGGCACAAGGGAGAAAAATAAAAAAATTCTGAAGCAGATTAAATTTTGCTCTAAATATGGACAAATTACATTAATCAAAATTAGACTGTGGTAATCATAAATTTAAAGGATAATGTTTAATTCTATAATATTATGGGATTCACAATAGTGACAATTGTCACCATAGGCTTTTTTATTTTTGTAACAACGTAAAATCAGATTTGTAAAACCAGTGAAAATGAATGATATTGATATTTTTAGGAGATACAAGTTATATCTTGACCACTATTTTTATATTGCCATCTTAATTGATAGCAAATGATCTAGGCTTGTGACAACTTCCGAAAAACCTAGTTTACGTAGTAATACTATGTAGTCCCATTCAGGGTGGGAAAGGGAACTACCCACACGTGTGTTTTCCAACTTAGGTTTAAAACCTAGAGCCTCTATATCATGAAGCAGGTGTGGTTCATTTCATTTATGCTCAATTGGAACAAGGTTAGTTTGCCTTTTATTTAGAGCATTTTACTGATATGTTGAGTTATTCAAGAACAAATCATGATTTTTTAAAAGTTTTACTTGTTCATCTTTGGTAGCAAATATCTCACAACTTGGACCAATGTATTTTTTAAGCAAGAAGCTTATTTTTAATAAAGTAATATATTGCTGAATTTTGGGGTATTAGACTTTGGACCATCTATAAGTTCTCAGAATTTATTTCATCAATTCAAATATTATAAAAAAAATCTTAATAGGTGGCCTCCCCATTCTCAAGTGCTCTGAGTCATTCTTGCATGAACACTATAGTAGTCAAAACCAAATGTCTTCAATTTTACTAAGCTTTAGTACATACAAAATTATTTTGGTAGTTTATCCTTCATATAAATCTTCATTATTAAAACTCTTTTCTTTTTTTCCACCTTTTTTGGATTGAAATCCCATATCCCGCATGAGGTTTTACAGGTTCATGGGGTTTATAGTAGCATGTGGTGCGCAGTTGGGCTTACTATTTTTTGGCTAATACCGTTGCACTATATTTACGTTTACATCTGTGTTAAGAATAGAAACAAAATTCTTAGTTTACAAGGACTTGATTATAGAGGTGACCCTATTATAGAGGTGTCTTCACCTCAGATGTAGCTAATTACCACACATATCACAGCTGCTGTGACAGAAAGACTGTGAAGTTCTTCTATTTAATTACTGCATATTAAGTGTTTTATAAGCGATGGTAGGTCAGAACCGTTCAAGCTATACTGGCCTATCCGGCATCGATGCTTTAGCCTTGGAATCCGGTATTCAGGGAAGCCCTCAACCTTCGCCGAAGGAAGTACTTCCTGAGTGACCTATTATGAGAAAGTGCTACTACTTCCACACTTGTGCAGTGTAACATAGCTATTTTGTTCATTTTATTTATTATATATTGTCCAATACAATCAGTAGTTATATAATATTATCAGCTATAAACTTTATACAGTTTTGCTTTTCACAGCTTAATTTTTTTTGGGTAAATCAATTCAGACCCATAAGCTAGCTGTGTTTCTGAAAATTGATATCATACTTGCTTTTTTCATAGAAATTTAAAGTGGATGCAATTGGCAAACTTGTTACGTACACTTTTGAGTCTAATTCATTAAATTCGGTAGAAGTTGCCATGTTGGGCAGCAAATTTAATTCACATTTAAAGAATACATACAGGAATAATATATTTCTGAAACCATTGTGCCATTAGGTCACTTCTACATAGCTTTTAAATTAATCAACAAGTATTTATTTTTACAGACCTCATTCTAGTAGTAATGTTTTGTGCTGAATTAACTTCTATTGAATGATAAAACAGATAAAAACAAAGAGGACCTATGAAAAATTCAAAAAAATTAATTTTATTTACAGAATAAATTTGTATGCCTATGTAAAGTCAATAATAATAAACTAAAGAGTTTCAAATATCCATTAACATATTTACATTTTCATAATTGAGCTTAATGTTTCTTTCAATTCTACAAATTTATGGAAAGAAATATAATATCTACAATTTCATATGTTTATTCTAATCATACTGATGACTAGAAAATGTTATCAGATCTAATTCAGTTTTTCCTTTTGCTCTGCGAGAGATTGGGAATTATTATGGTTATCATTTCGCTTTAAATAACAAAGAATGTTAGCCCAAGTAAATGAGCAGCAGCTAATATATACAATTCTCATAGTTGGAGGTACTAATAAAAAGTTGATTCCCTGCGCTGGAAGCCAGAATAACCATGCTTTCTCTATTGTTGGAATAATTTTTTTCTTCCATTCAGCTACCACGTCTTCTCTGCGCTCAAGAACATTCATACCTTAAAAACAAAAATGTAAATTACAATGGGCTATAAATAAAATGAGCTACATTGGAAGTTTATAGAAATTAATATAGTTTAAGATAGTGTTTATTCAATAAACCAATAGAAAAAAATACTGCATTGTCAACTATTTCCTAAGATTTAATTAAAGTTATTAGCAGGACTCAGTACAGTAAGTATTTATGAAATTATTGAAGATGTTTATTAAAAGATGCTTACTCATAAACGCTAAATGTAAAACAATACAAATTTTGTAAATAACAAAGGAAACTTTTTGTTTTTTTAAACACTGGAGAACTGAAATATGTTAAGCAGATTTATACACCAGTCCCCCCCTTTGATGTGTTAAACTGCTCATATGTTACTTCTGTCCCAAAAAATCTCATATAAAAACCTGATGCTACAATATACAATACATAGACATCATAAATAAAATTGAAATCCAACATCTTTCTTTTATCAACCAAAGCCAATTGCATACAAATAGATAAAACCAAATCTAAATTCTTGGTTAATTATGAACTCACAGTTCAATTATCCTGAAAGACATTTTTTCAACTGTTTGTTGAAAAGTTAACACTTCTTGTTGATTGTTTTACTTTTTAGAGAATCTAAATACAGTTTTTTTTTTTTTTATCAAACTGTTGTAACCCTGATTTCTAAACAGCTAGGGAACCTACCCCTGGATGTGGTTGTTATCTGTTAGTGACCATTAAAGATGAAGCATGTGGTGTTCAATAAAAGGTGTACTCAGTAATGTGTGTTAAGTACTTTATCGAAAACCCAACAATTGGCGACGAGGTAAAAAGAGGTGCGTTAAAGTGGATATAAGCCAGACTAAACAGTGACGGTTCAAGATCTATCCAGTATAAACATACCTGCTTTGAAGTCGTTTTACTACTGTGAGTTACTAACCTTTATTTTCGTACATATTACATCATTTGTTTTATTTTTTATTCTATACATCAGTCAAAATGGACGCAGATCAATTCAAGTTATTAATCGAAGCTATGAATCAAAACCAACAGGTTTTCCTCGCACAATTAGTTCAACTAAGTCGTTCTAGCCAAGATTTTCGACCATCGGCTACAAATGTATCTAGCGTTCCTCCTTTCGAAAACTTCAATCATAAGGAAGAGAATTTTAAATTTTACAAACAGCGGTTCGAAAATTATCTAAAAATGAAGGAAATTTTTGCGGATAAAGAAAAATGCTCTTAAATTCTATTGGGGCACATAATTATAACACACTGGCAGCTCTTGTTGCTCCCAAAACACCGGCAGATCTCAGTTATGAAGAATTAATAAAGGTCCTCGAACAACATTTAGCACCTACCCGAAATTCTTTAGTCGCTCAACACCATTTTTTATCCACATACCAAAAAGAAAATGAGACAATTTGTGGAATTAACGATAACAGTATGCGAGAAAAGATTTTAGAATCTGATACAGTTGAATTTACGGATATTATAAAAAAAGCTATTGCACTCAAAGCATCAAAAGCAAATAGCCGTGAGATAGTTAATACACAGTCTTTTTCAATCAATTCTAATAATCAAGCATCTACCTCCAACAGGTATAGAAGGGAAAACACAGATACTCGAAACCGAAATCAGCGGACCAGATCACAATCAGGCGGTCGTGTGGACTTAAAAAGATTAGGCTTATATAATCATTGCTTACGGTGTGGAAAAACCAACCATTTGGCTAAGGACTGTCGACTGAAACCTTTTAAACTAACGTGTACGTCTTGTGGCAGCACTAGGCACGTAGCGGGGGTTTGCATAAAAACCCTGTTAAAAACGCAACAAGAAAGCTCCACGCATAAGGTATCAACTGACGAACCAGACACACAAACAAACTATTATGCCGACCGGAGTATGAATAAAATCGTTCCTGTCAATCTTCACCCCATATCGAAGCTATCACAAGATTCGGGGAAATACCAGGTATCGATCAAAATCGAAAATACGTATCAAAGTTTTGAAATTGATACCGGTGCTGGCTACACGCTCATACCTGAAACTCAATTCAAACAATTACAAATAAAACAGCCACTTCATTCCTCAAATATCGCTTTTAAATCTTATACAGACAACGTTTTTTGACCCCTCGGAAAAACAAAAGTAAAAGTGGAATATAAGAACACTGTATCTTATGAAGACCTTTATGTGGTCCCGGATGGTTATGCCCCCTTGCTGGGTCGAATGTGGATTAGACACTTGCAAATAAACTTACAAGACATCCATTACAAGAAAAACCTGAACCGGCAAATAGGAACCAGATTAGACGCCTTACGATCCTTTCACAAGCCAAAATCTGATCAAGTAATCTGGCCACGAACCATCTCTCCAAGTGGGGGAGAGGGTGAATACCAGATATTTTCTCAACAACAAGGTTGAATGGAGGCCAGGAACAATCACTGAAAAGCTGGGAGGCCTTCATTACATGGTACAGCTTGATGGAGAGAGAAAAATAAAATGACACATTGACCAACTTAAAAGATTAGGAGCTAAAAATGTCACATTCAAAGAATCGTTGCCAGAATATTATCACCACAACATAAAAAAGAGACACGAATATGAGTCTCATCAGTCAAGAGCAATACCAGTACCACAGTCTATACCAGAACCAGAAGCAACACCAAAACTAGAAGCAACGCCAGAACCAGAATCCATACCAGAAGCAACACCAGAACCAGAATCTATACCAGAAGCAACACCAGAACCAGAATCCATACAAGAAGCAACACCATTACCAGAATCTATACCAGAAGTAACACCAAAACCAGAATCTGTACCAGAACCAGAATCTGTACCAGAACCGGAATCTATACCAGAACCAGAATCTGTACCAGAACCAGAATCTGTACCAGAACCGGAATCTATACCAGAAGCAACAAACTCCAGAACCAGAATCTATAACCGCTCCAGACTTTGTACCAGAACCAGACCATGAAATACAGCTCAGAAAATCCGATAGAATAAAAAGACGGCCAGATTACCTACAGGATTATTTAACATACTAGTAAAATGTCTCTTAAAGATTTTATATATTTATTTATGTGTTTTTTTTGTGGGGGAGAAACTGTTGTAACCCTGATTTGTAACCAGCTAGGGAACCCACCCCTGGATGGGGTTGTTATCTGTTAGTGAGTTAAAGATGAAGCATGTGGTGTTCAATAAAAGGTGCACTCAGTAATGTGTGTTAAGTACTTTATCGAAAACCCAACACAAACCAAGACAATTCCATAAAAAAAACACTCAATAATAACTAGTTCTAATCTATGAGCCAACAGTGTTATAATTGATCTTTGAAAAAAATGTATAATGACTACTTACTTATAAAAAAAGCACTCAACATTGGAGGAGTTAAAATAAATTGGTCTAATAGGAGCTTTTTGACTATAATCTTGCTAGATTTCCCAATGAACTTTTTATCCAGCCATTTATACCTGAAATGAGAAATCATAAAATTAAAAAAATAAAAGCACTAAAATAAAAAGGGTAACAGAAAAAAAAAAATGTATATAACAATATTTAGTATCCGAAATAGTAAGGAGGTTATAAAAACAATTGAAAACAGTAGTTACACAGTAGTAAAGAAATAAGTGGAACACCTCTAGCCAGAAATTATTATGCAGCTGAGTATTTTTAGGATAACTGTTAGATGGAACAGAAATACTGTATTAGTAGACGTTAGAATATTACCCCACCACCTTCAGGTTTGTAAACCAAATTAGTTAATTCTTCATTCAACTAGCGTAGCGACACATTTCCCTTAGCAGGCTGAGTAAACCTCCTCAACAGTTTTGTGATATATTTTTCTCCCATAATTTTATTTAAGGCTTTCAGTATAAAAAGCTTGTTACAATTACTAGGACGGAGGGTTTAAATCATGTATATTTACCAACCAAAAGAAGAGAATATTCGAGGTCACACAAGAGCCGACTACCACACATCTAAATATTGCTCCTTTATTGATTGGCTCCGGTGGGTCCTTCACATCCTGCAATGACCACGACCAACAATTCAAAAATATTCTATAGCATTTGTATTATATACCAAACAGGTGAGTGAAAAGTCTGTACATTTTTCTTAATTAATGCAAAATAATTTTTGTTTACAAAAACATCAAATCTCGATCCATTTTTTCTATCTACCCCCAAATTACTAGTGGGAATCTAAAAAAAAATTCTTGGCTAATGGCTTAGTTTACACAAATAAACTTGTTGATTTAGTTATGCGGTCTTTAAAAGAGCTTTTACACTGTAAATATTTGTGTTATATATTATTTAAAATTCAATCAACTTTTTTAAAATGTACAGGCTTTACACCTTACTCTAGTGTATAGGATTTACAGTTTCATTCAAACTTTTCCAAATTTCTTTTAAGAAGCCATGTCTTAATTTATCCAACCCTTCTTATTTATAGTTCCACTTTTTCAAATAGCTGTGGTGATCATGAAAAAGCAGATTAGTCAAAATGATTGACTTAAAAATTGGACAAATAAAGTTACTGAAATCAAACGAACCAAATTAAGGTCCATTAAACTTCACATAGGATAGTTTTCCTCATGCACAGAATTAAACTTTACCAATTTACACAAGATAAACCTCAACAAAAGAGACCTGTAGGTACACTTAACTAATTTTTCATTGATTTGTCCAAAATTTCCAAAATACCACCACAAGTCATATAATAAGGATTAGTAGCCTTATCATAAGTTTTTTATTATTTAATATATTGTTTTTAATTTTTATCCACTATATTTTTTAGACATATATATAAACAAAATAATGAACATAGAAAGTGAAGAAACAATGTAAAGAGAGAAACTTGGCTAACTCACTAAGATATATTCGAACTATTTTGAAATTTTATTTACACATCCCATTTATATTTTATCTTTTTACAATCATGTGCCATTAACTCAGGTTGGAGCATGATTGTGAAAAGATTAAATATATTTAGAAAAAGATTTTATATCAATGGAAAGGAACAAATAAATTTGGTAACTAAGTTTAAAAATTAGAAAAATGTTTATGTAAGTTTAGGTCAGATCTATATCTATATGCTGTCTTACTCTATGTATCATTCTATCTTAAACTTAGAGATATTTTGTAAGCAATCATTATGTTTAGGAATTTTAATTAACAAGGGCTCTTTTGTGATAAACTTTTCATAATAATGGATAGAATCGGGACTCACCAACAATTTTTTTGTAATGACTTGTTGACTGAGTTCTGCAAATCCCCACATGGTGCCATAAATCACACCATTTGCGACTAATGGATATGATGTGAACAATTTCCTGACTCCTTTTGTTGCTGCCATACTGTAAAAACAGTGATAGTTTTTTTTATTTTCCTAAACATTCTCGCTTAGTTTCTCGTAAACAACTTCTAAATAAACAAAATTATACACCAATACATTATATTTTTTCCTCTTTATATTATTTGATCAACTTGTGACACATCATCTGAAATAGAAGACATAAGTTTTTCTTAGCATTCTTGTCGAGATTATACACACAAATCAGTAAGTGACGGTTTCCAGGCACAGGTGTTAGGTAAAAGAGGACAATATTATTTTATATTCATGTCATGTCATACCATTTCGAAATAAAAAATAATCATTGATAAAACAACTATCTGATAAAAAAAAAACTAAGTAGATATCCCTTCCTTGGTTTAATTAATATGTACAGTAAATTTTGTGATGTTAGGACCTGCTTCTTGTTGAAGGGCATGGTACTCTGAAGAGCGTGACTGAGTTGTTTAAAAATTTCATTGTGAAAAATTGTACTTGCTCAACATGAAAAGAGAGGTCTGCCATTTTGGACAGGATGTATCGTTAATTTGCTTTGGAAGAGCGAAACAATTGTGAATATGGCTGAAATGTATATAAATGAAACTGGTTCTAGTTTGATCTGGGCAATAAGCTGATTCAAAACATGGTCTGTCGCTCCAAACCGGAAATAACCTGACGGCAGGCGGGATTGAAAATTACCTACTATTCATGGATTCCACCTATTTCATATATTCTTTTTTAATTTCTATCCACTACAATTTTTTTTTTTTTACATCTATTATAAACTAAATTATATTTTTTATATATATAATGAAGGAACAATGTTGAGAGAGATACTCGCCGTACTCGGTGGGAATTTCTTAAATACTTTTTAAATTATTGTAAAAACCAATAACTATGTTTCCCAAACAATACTTTGCTTTATCTTTCACAACACGCTCGCTAAAAATCGTTTTTCCAATAAATAAAAATATGTAAATAATTAAAACTTTATTATAAAAAAAACAACTTAAATAGGCTGAAACGACATTATAGACCCGATTATATTTATTGGAGCCCACAACTTCAGTTTTTGGAATACCTTTATTTTTATTTTGCGTCAACTTCACTGGTTTTGTTACACCTTACACCTTAACAATAAGGAATAAATATGAACTTAAATCTTAAATGGCTTAAGGGACTTAAAACATCTTAAAAGTCCACAAAACAGCGATTTTTTAAAATAAATTCCCTCGTTTTTGAATTTTAACCAAAAATCGACGACATATTTCGATTTTAATAAAAATACGGTAAATTTATACACAAAATTTTTTTTTTTTTAACTGGTTATACATAGATTCATTTCTGAAAACAAATATTAAGAAGGGTTTCATAATGACGATCTTTATATCAAGTAATTAGTAATACATTTCATAAATCTTAATAATATTAATAAATAATAATAATATAATTAATATAGATAAAAGGATTATGTAAGAAGTATCACTACTTAATGCTGCTGTAGAGGAAAGTAATTAACTGCAAGTGCAATAAGTTTAACAGATTTACCTGAATTGAGAAGTACTCTGTGTTTACACGGAACTAATCTAGACGACATGCATTACGTAACTACGCACTGGGTAACTTTTAAAGATACGCAAGCCAATGATTATGTAACTGCCGCAGGGTCCCTAATGTTTATGTTAGCCTGCAGAGGCCGCCACAAAGCATTTCTCCTCCTATCCATTATCCATTATAATTTTCCTGGGGGATGTTTGCATTCCCTTCCTTACTTCCTTCCTGTGTGTAGTAAGGGGGGGGGGAAGGGGTCCCTGAAATGTGTTGAAATTTTTATCATTTCTCCCAATAACTTATTCAATTTTGATACAAACAATTCATTGGACTTGCTTTATTGTCTGTCCATCGCAATATTAGGATTAATATTCATGATGGAAATGAGTACGCGTGGAAATATTGAAAGTTAATGATTTTATTATTAAGTTATCTCATTGTTACCAGGGGCAGAGATAACAGAGAAGCATGCCTCTTTTATCTATCGGTCCAGCCCCCCCCCGAAAAATAATCCTATGTACGCCACTAGTAGTAACCCTACATAGAGTTCTTTCATTTCTGCATTTGTACATTACATACATTGTTTCATATTACTACATACATCACTTGATATTTATTTACGTGTGATTTTGAATATCTATCGAAAGAAACAATGAAACAAAAACAAAACGGAAACGAGCATAAAAGATAAATAAGATAAAAACAGAATTGAGATTACAACAGGCTATATATAGAAATGTTATATGTGTAACCCGCACCATAATATATAATTTAAGATAAAATAACAATACCTAGATGTTATGTATAAAAAAAGTAGTTTTAAGCATATATATTGTTCAGGCAAAACAAAAAAGCGATCGGCCCAGTTAGTTCCAAGTGGGGTGTGAAGGACAAGATAGAGCACTGTAAAATCTCTTTTCGGTGACAGACAGTGCAGAACATAAAAGCACCCTTCATTTCACCGGGTCGCACGAAAGTGGTGTGAAAAAGACATTTTTAGCTGTAAAAGATAGCAATAAACTCCCTTGTTTACACGGAGTTGGACACCGGTCAGTTCTAAGAGTGCTCAAAGAGAAGGCATAGGGGGGGGGGGGGGTAGAACAGAAGCTTGAGGGGAACTCTGATCAGGTTCTGGGCTAGCTGGGCTGGCTTGCTTAAATAAAAATCGTCTTGAAGACACCAGCTATGTGTAGAATTAAGTAAGAGTTTAAATTAAATAGGCCTGCAGTAGTAGACATTCAATATGGCTTGGTAGGTATTCCCAAGTCTATAGAATTTCATACCTGGAGTAGAATTTGGTCTCTGTTAAGTTCATACCTGAGTGAATGGGCGGGTCGGTTAACTCAACAACTGCCGGCTAGGAGTTAATTGTCTGTGCTATGTACTTATTTGCGCTATCCCAAGCCGACCATTGTTGGGATAAAAAGATTGGACAAATAATTGTAGACAATTTCAACCGTATTAAGTGAATTTTGAGAACTTACGAAGTGTGTGGCTATTGTGAACGATTAACTGGCCTTTCTATTCTGTCTCATGATAATATGTCAACGGCTATAGCTGTGCTTGATAAAGTGCGTCTCTTATCGTACTGTTCTGCAAATATTTAATCTGTATAATTTTAGCTAGCACAGAGGCTGCTTCCTATGATATTATTTTCATGATCATTAACCTCTATAAGCTTTGCGCCATTATAATATTATTGATTTTTTTACGAATTGTGCCATAGGCAGAAAGCGTACGTAAGTAGCCAGTATACTAACTACATTAGTCAATACATTAGTCAAGTCACCATTTGGCTCTAGTTGCAATTTCTAAGGTGATAATTAATTTAATAAGTTGATTTTGTGAACCATCAATATGTACGTTCCTGTTTAGTTTTTGTTCGGTTGTAATTGCAAGATACTGGAAGATTTGTACGTTTGAATAGTAGCAAGTTGGATTTATTTGAATATTTTGTTTACTAGCGAATGCTGTTGTGACATTTATAGCCTCTTGTGGGGCGTCTACGACTGAGCTCTATAACATGGTATAAGCCGGTGGAGATTTGGAATATTTTATCTTGAATTATCAGTTATTGTATTTCTCCGACTCATTATAATTATTTATTGCCCAAACAAAACACATTTTATCAAGCACGTTGACATATTATCATGAGACAGAATAGAAAGGCCAGTTAGTCGTTCACAATAGCCACACACTTCGTAAGTTCTCACAATTCACTTAATACGATTGAAATTGTCTACAGTTATTTGTCCAATCTCTTTATCCAAAAAAGATATTTTGACAGGGCCGGGGCTGAAACCCTTAATCAGATGTGAGTAATCTTCGGTAAAGAGGTTCCTGTTTAATATATTAGCGATAATACCCTAGAGGTTACAATTTTGAAAGTCTATTTAATTTCCACTTGAAGCTTTAAAATTGGGGGTAGTGAAAGCTACTAAAAATAAATGAAGACAAGAAGGAGTAAATTAAAAATATGAATTAGACTGTTGATAGGGCAATGAGTATGTAACTCCATCGTAATCGAAGGCGATGTATATTTACTGAGGCTGAAAAATAGAGTGATCCGAATGGTACTGCCATTGAATAGTGATAAAGTAATATGAGGTTATGTCGACCCTGAGTCACTTATCGGTCTATAACCCTATTGGTTAAAGGGAGCTGGGCGATCGTAAGTCAAGGGGCTAATGGCTTTTAGCAGACGGCTTCGCAGCCGGTCCATAACTGCATTCTTTGCAGAGTGTGTAATTATATCGTTCTTTTAATTTTACTAAAAATTCAAATAATAAATAGATTCAACGATCTGTCTGTGACTCAGGTCTTTGGATTATCTAAAGAGTGGACCATCGGTAATTATGGGTACTCATTAGCTGTTGCAAGGAACCTCCTGTATACTGACGTGTATAATCCCGTCTCACCCGGGGTTAGTGGGAGCGCACCTATTTCTCAGTCACTATTCTGACCCAGTGTCACATATATATGTATAATATGATTTATCTATCTAGATAATCCGTTGATGTGGTGTGGTACAATTTCAAATGGGTATGTTGCTGGGCCTAAGTGTCATAATAAGGCAATCCTAGATTTTTTCTTGATGTGTTTTTTATACATATTTCGCTATGATTACAAATGGTTTTTTATGTTCTCGGTCATATTTTTTGCTGTTTAAAATGGAGTCATCTTGTTTGGCATCTGTGCTTTTCCTATGTGACAATAGGTTTTGTGTACATTTTTTACCAACTTTCTGCTATTTTTCCTAGTAGTGTTTTCTTTTGTTGGATATTTTTGAAGTCTTCCGAACTTATTCTGTTCCTAATGTTTCTTCTGCATTTTCATTCAGTTCTAAAACTGGATTCTGCTTAGACAATCCGCTTCTTGGTTACTTTTTCCTAGGTTGTGTCTTATTTCAGTATCATACTGGGATAGGTAATATGCCCAGTCTCCAAGTTCTTCGTCCGTTCTAGAATTTATTCTCAAGTTTTCTAAAGGTTTGTGATCTGTATACACTATGAATATTTTTCCAATGAGCCAATGTCGGCAGAATTTTACCGCTTCTTTTATTGCTAGACATTGTAAATATATTGATGTTTTCCTTTTTTTAGGTTCTTTCAATGTCTTTGAAAAAGATGATGATGTTTTTTCATCTACATTTTGTTCTTTCCGGTTAAATACTTCTCCTATTCCTCAGATGATTGCATTTGATTATATTTCAATCGGTAAATCTGGATCAAAATTCTTAAAATTGGTTGTGAACAAAGCAACGATTTTATTCAATTCTTCTCACCAGATAATTTTTTTAGTTTTCCTCACCAGATTACGTAATACCAATAGATAATTTAGTATATATTTATTATAATAATTTATTTTCTCTAAGAACTGACGAAAATTATTTTGTTTTTCCTGAACTGGAATTTTTTTTTAGTAATTAGGCTATCACTTTTAAGTTATATAATTATAACCGGTTTTCAATTGCGTATAAAGTACAGTTTTTTTTTTTACATTGCAATGTATTTAATGAGAGATAACAATAGAGATAAATAATTGTTTAAACTAACGATAAGAGGTGTGTTAGTCTCCCAGGCTCTCCTTTATGAGTAAAGAGCCGGAACGGGATGGCAGATTTAAAATTCAACTTAAGAAGTTTCCCGAAATATTTAGTTGTGTAAAAACCCTGTACCTTATTGGTTTATCTGAAATTCCACAGTGGAACTGTTGAAATTTGACGATATACACAAAAATCGTTAATACCGTAGCATTACACATAATAAAGGATAATAATATCTAAATAAAGCGGTAACAAATGCATTAGTCGCTCGGGTGCTCTTACACGAATGTAATATTATAGTATGGCCAGGGTGGTGAGCCTTCGTCCTAAACAGTTTTTAGAAATATTTAAGAATATAATCTAATTAAAAAGTAAGATAAAAAAGGAAATGTAAAACCGGTCTTCCTTGTAAAGCCAGCGTAACTCGAGCTGAGTTCATTTTAGAGAAGAAATGAAAAGAACAAAAGTTGAAACTTTTTACAAAACTGCTCGTGTGATAAGATGGAATCTGACTATCGCACTTATATACCGTCCATTTAGTGCCAATTTCGGCCCTCGTGGCCAGTTCTAGTCCACCACATTCATAAACTTATAAGAATAACGTTACACATTTTATGTTAATTTTTATAACAACTCTCTTTTGTACTTTTCTCTTATTTAATAGGAAACCATGTCTCGGAATAAAGTTTTTTTTTATACTATATAATAAAGTGCGTTATGTACTAGAGCTCCTCTTGACAAAACCTCACCTAATCAATTTTCTATTAAATGAGCAGTCCTGCTTTTGATTGAGAAGTCTGTAGTTTGTAATTTGCCGATGTTTTGGATGGGCTGTAAATTTGTCTCATGTAAATCCAGACTTGTTTGTGTAAGTATTTATGCTTCATCGTTGCAACATAGGTAGATCTTATTTTTTGTGAACAAAAAAAACTAATAACTAGAGCAAGCTATTGGTTAAGTCTTTTCGGAATGTCAATATCAACTTGTCGAACAATGGGGTGATTGTTTTTGTGTATTGTTTTGCATGACGGTGTGTGAATCTGATTTGTGTTGTTTGATTGTGGTTGATCGTAATCATTCATTTTCTGCATTAGATTACAACATTGTTACTGTGATGCTGAACAGTGCATACCGTGCGTTATACTCGTGTATGTCCCAAGTAATTATGGCTGAGTATTCTTTGTAAGTAGCTGTTTGGATATGGACCAGTTTAAGGCCCAGGTTCGGGAAGTTATATTATGGTCAATATTCTATCTTAGACCTTTCGCTGAAAGTGGCTTTGTCTGCCCAAGTTGCGAGCTCAGATTTACTGTTTTCTTTGATGGTGACGTCTACCTTGACTTTATTTTACTTCTTTCTGCATTTTCTTCTTTATGCAATTCTAAAACAATAGCAACATATTGGCACATTAATACATTTTAAAAGCTCACTATTTAATTTACTCTCAACAAATCATCATTGAAATGTAATAATAATTTTTTTTCTTTATTCTGTGACTACTGTTCCCTTAGTATTTACTCGAGATACAAACTGGGTTTTATATCCTAAAGTATATGCTATTTCATATAAAGTACAGAAAACAAAACAATGGTTCACTGCTTGTTAGGAAATGATGGCTGGATAGACAGATGATCAAAATTCTGTGATTTGAATATGAAGAGGGTACATTCATGCCGGATGTTGTAAGACTGATGTTCCAAAGGGATGACCATCTATTAAAGAATATTATACAAAAAAAACAGTTCCATTTCTTGTGTCTGGCTTTAATATCACTTTTCTGGCGAGAAACGCTTCTGAAACGATTCACAGCTCAACTTAATTCAGGCTTAATCAAATTAGGAAAACTTGAAGAAGTAATTAGGAGATGCTAGGTGTCAAACGGGAGAAAGTAGAATGATCAATTTGAGATTTAGGTCATTCCAATATTTGTGGGTTTGGTAAAAATAATTTAAGGTTAACGCTTGAATATATATAATTTATATAAAAGGTAAATCTATATTTCTGCACAATTTCTTTTCATTTAAAGTAACTTTCTGTGGAAAATTATGTTTAAAATTATGCAATCAGGTTTCAGAATATATTTCAATTATACAATGTCTAAATTTTTTGTCTTAATGATAAGGTAAAATTAGAAGGTTCTTTGGCAAAATTATGTAATAAATATACTGGATGCTCTTCTTAGCACCGGGGCCGAAGTGAACGGAAGAACACCACTGCACAACGTATTCTTCTGGCCGAGCGGAAGGCGCCGTTTCTCGTCGGAAGAAATCGATGCCAGGCAGCGTGAGATGGCGACGTCTCTTCTTTCAGGAGGAGCCGACATAAATGCTGCCGACTTCCGGGGGTGGACTCCGCTTATGATGGCGTGTTGCTTCGGATCCGACTCATTAACCTTCAGGGTACTGCTGGAGCATGGAGCCGAAACGAATTTCATTAACCAGGTTGGAAACACGGTGGCACACCTGACCAATGACCCGGACATTCTGGGCCTCCTTTTTAAATACGGTGTGAACCTTGATGCGCGTAATTTTTACGGCAGGACCCCACTGCTTCACGTCTTGCATCTTGGCATGGGCAGCTGTGAAGTAATGCTGAGGAAGCTGCTGGCGCTGGGGGTGGATTTACACCTGAAGGATTATGACGGAAACTTAGCGTTAAATTTTGCTCTAAGTCACGGCTGCCACGATCTCGTAGACGAGCTTCTCTACGGTGCTGAGGTAAACCTACGAAATCTTATTTCCGGTTCCTTCGAATTATACGACCTTAAAACGATTAGGTTTGTCATCGAGCAGTTGTCGATGCCTCAGCCTCACCTTCGTCGTATAGGACGTTTCCACGATTGTGTGGATGAATTATGCCGAATGAGGACGGAGGAGTTGCGTCCGGGATTATCAGTATATACGTGCTTAACATCAGAGAGAGTCAGGCCACTACTTTGTACTGTTCCCGTTGAAGAACTGGAGAAAAAGTTCCCGATATTCGGCCACAGTATTCAGGATTGCTGTAGCCTGGGAAGAGAAAGAGGAGACTTAGTAAGGTGCATTAGGGAGTCTAATCTCCTCCTACGATCTTCATCAACAAGGGGAGACGATGTTGTACTCAATGCACATTGTCTTGATGAGGTTTTGGAATTCCTGCCGAATGAAGACCTTATAAGTTTAGGAACAGCATTGGAAGAGGACTGATGGACGGTAGTATCCAGTCATTTACAGGTGAAATATAAAATGTATTATTTTCATTTTTTTTATATTTTATACATTTGATACTAGTATTATATAATTGTTATTGTTACCTTTATGCACATCTGTGTATATTGCCCGAAGCTAATTTGTAGCATATTTTAGTTATTTAACCAATGCTCAGCGAATCTAGTCACGAGGAAAGTACTTCAAAGATAAAATTCAAACCTTGTAAATGTTCAAGTTTTGTATAATTATTCTAATTGTTATATAATTAAGTTACAATTTAGAAAAAAAATTATATATATGTAATTATGTACATTGACATAATATGTGCAACAATTTATTCTCTATCCCTTTTGTCTAGTGGTTTTATGGTGCTGTTTATTGTTGTTCGACTCATTAAGTTACTCTTTACATATAAATATTTCTATTAATATATTCTAAAATTATAACATATTAAATATTTTGAACATTGACTAATTTCTTATTCCATGAACGACACATTAATAAATAGCACAAAATGTAAGTAGCTACCATCCAGTTTAGACTTAGTAGTAGAATTAAGCCTTCGTCTCAATGCACCAACTATAACTTCTAAAATTATTATTACTATTTAAGCCGTGTTGGCCTATCAGGACGATGGTTAAGTAAAGACGCAAAAAAGTGGGAAACTTGAAAACCCTCGAGCTTAGACATATAAGTACTGATAATTAAGCACTAAACTAAATTAAATCATTACATTCTTGTGCTATATTGTTTTTGAATACTTCATGGATTAATGAAATTTATTATTTATTAGTTAATATTATTATTGTTAAAGTGCATTATTTTATTAAAAATATTTTATATATATGATAAATATTGTTTGATTGCACAATTGATCTCAAATAAAATTATTTAAGAAAAGATGATTTTTTGTTTTTTCATTTCCTTTATTTCTTGTAAATGTTTCAATTTCACATTTTTATTAAGTTTTGAGTTTTTGATAACTACTAAAAAAAAACAAAAAAACTTCAGACTATGATAATAAAAATGTAATGTACATACCAACTGAGATGAAAACGAAATCTTGGGGCATGTTATTCATAAAAGTATATCGAAGAAACACTTACCTGCAAAAATATAAACAGTCATTGACGAACTTTATTCAATTAATTATTACATAATTTATTCATACGATGCCTAGGTTCAATTAAGAACTACTCTCAGGTGATTCCCATTTATTGTTGCCGAATATTCCTAGCCATAGCTATAGTTACTACAAAATATTTTATATACACGTTTTAATATGAAGGACCTAACCGAGGTTTTATGTACAATTTTATATAAAAAAAAAAAATATTTGACTTTGAATCAACACTTTGAAAAAACTGTTGAGAAAGCAAATTAGACTTAAAATTAAATCTTTTTGGCGAAGATGTCAACACACTGATATAAGAATTAGTTTTGAGTTTTAAATAGTACTTGTACCATATACCTTCTAAGGCTTGGTTTTATGAATATAATGAAAAATTTATGCAAAACGCCTGGTTTTTAAACTAACTATCTAATTAGGTTCATCAGGTGTCCAAAAATATAAATAACTAATAAACGTTGGGAATTATTGTATGTTTGTAAATGAGACATTTTTGACTGGCTAATTAAATGTTTGGAGAGCAAGATAAACACCGATCATTGCTCAGTGATAACTTTTTTTGAGTTAGTGTGAAATATGTTATCAGTAAAACGAAAATAATGACAACCAACCTGAAAAAAAAATTACCCTTAACACTTTAGTTAGATTGTTCAATAGAATCACTAAGTAAGTATATATCATTTGAAAACTGCTGATGATTGCTCGATAAATTACTACATTGTCATCTTATAGTAGTAACAAGTTTGCAATAACATTATCGTTTAGTATATTAAAGAAAAATACAAGCATATACATTATTTATAATACTATAAAGAGAAGTCGATCACTTAAACAATACTGGTTTTTATTTCCCAATACAGAAGGTGAGCTCCATCACCCAGTCCAGTCTATTGATTATGTAATTTTAACTTTAAAACGATAATTGTTTTTGTATTTTCTACCCTCTTTACAATGCATATGTTATGCAGCACAAGGAGAAAGCCTCATGTAAAATATTGTTCATAAGTGGTTTTAAAAATCTTTGAAAGAAAGGGTTGAGGAAAAAAACAATACTAAACCTATCAAATCTGCTCCAAAATATTTATCGGTAATGCAAAATTGCTATAGACAGCTTTAATTACAAAAATAAACAAAAAAATGTCCATTTTTTTTTTTTTGTGTGAACAATCTGAGAGGAATTTAATAACTGTTTCCAGCGAATAAATCATTTGAAATTTTAATTTTAAAGGTACTTCAACAAAGGTAAGTGCAATCAAGTATATTTCAAGTGAATTAAAATTTTTAAAAGTTGATTTTTCTTTTAGTGAGCTGTCATTGGGAGTCGGTGGCTTACACTTTCTTAGAATCACTTGTTAAAGAAACAAATTACCCTCATGCTTTTTTTCAATTTCATCGCCAAAATCTAAAAAATGACTGTTAACAAGAGAAAAAAATTAGCAGTAAAATTTTCGTAGTAAATTTAAGTTGAATTTACAGAAGTGGTTTTTTTTTTATTTCAAAAAATGAACTCGTGACTTCGTTACACTCGTGGAAAATTACATTTAGATTTTTTTTTAAAACTAGGAAACATGTGAAACCCATATATAACGCTTGTTAAGTTAAGATACCAAACTCAACATTTTTGCAGTTTTGAAGAGATTGTGTAGATTTATATGATTAGGTGCAGATAGGGCAAAAACATTTTGTAGACTACTTAGGTGAACAAATTGCTCATTATAATCTCTTATAATTTCTATTCTAATACCTGTAATAGAATATTTTTTTTATATAGTTTTTACATGTTTCAAAGCCAATTCATTCATTCATTCTACAATTGTACATTAACAACTATTTTATAATTAAACAATGTAACTCTTAGTAGCTTACAGTTCAGTGCTTGTTATAATAGTTTATAATACAAAACAAAAATATTATGACTTAAGGATATAACTACCAATTTTTCACTGATTTGAATTTTAGTTTCCTTCAAAAAATTTACACAAGACATTCGATCCTAAGCGGTCAGTTGTAATAAATAGACTCACAATAATGTACACTTTCAGAACACCGGGTTTTTAATGCTCTAAAACATTCCTATAAATTGAAGTGTTTGTTAAATATTGCTCTTTTCTTGTTGAAAAAATCTTACAAAAGATGTTTGTACCCTTATATCCTTTTGGAATTAAGTCAACTTATTCCCCGGAGCCACAAATATATTTCAGCGAATCTCAACTAATGATTTCTGTAGAGTTTTCTTGATACATGAAAAACTTATATAACCTACATCTTTTGTTTTGTTTATATCTTTTGATATAAAAAATTATATCTTATTGATTAATCTGTCTCAGCACTATCACAAAATATTCCACAGCGTAAAAACGTTCCACCTAGTCTCCCAATGGAATCAGATATAAAGATATATAAATAATGAAAACTTTATAAAAATAATCACTACTAATTTATTAATTCTTTGTTCAGCATTTCGAAACTTTTTAATGTTCTCTCAAATGGTTCTAGGACTCCGTGCCACAATGAAATATTACTTATTAAAAAATAGATAAAAAAATTAAATAATTACCAAATTTTATATTATCCGAAGTCACCATTAATTTTGAGATAATTTTCATTCCGTGATTTTTTTTGTTTTAGTTCAAGATAAGCTCATATGTCACTTTGGAACAATTGAACTGGATTTTTTTAGAAGTAGTTGTCCATTACAAGCTAACCAAACACCTGTGAAAACCCTCATTACCTTCCATCGTCCAGGCACTTATCCTCTACCGAAAAGTATTCAGACACGGTTAAAAATTATTTTTTTTTGAAAATTCGAAAACGATTTCTGGGGCGTTTAGCCACAAATCCTCCGCAAAGCAGAGCTAAAGTTTAATGTCGAATTTCCTTTGGAGCTCAGTGGGTGGAGCACCTTTAAAGGATTGATCTGCCATGATCAATGATCTGCCATGGATTGATACCCCCAATGGGTATGGTATTTCTCAATTTATAAATTCAAAAAAATATAATTTGCAATTAAAATTTCTAATATACATCTGCATGTTTAAAATTAGGATTTATGACTGTTAGAATCTTATCTCAAAAATTTCGTTTTTCTATTCATAAGAAGATTTGTTTGAGATGGTTTCCTTCAATTTTAATTTTGACTTGAAAGCTGTTTGAATTTTTTTTTTTCTGTTATATCAATTGTATAAGACATAATCAAATGTTTTTTCTTTTGAGTAGGTAGAAAAAGGGGGATTGTTCAATTTAAAGTTATCGGTGTAAAATGTTATGCTGCGTGGTTAGACACCTCCTTGATTTTGACAATCAGTACTTATCAGTATACCTTTTGTTAATAAAGAGCTTATCTCTTCAGATTATTAAAAAAAAAAATGTAGTTTTAGAAAAAAAGTACAAGCTAGAGCACTCACTAAATTTCTAGTCAATTACCCACTTCAAATTTTGTCCTTTGTTTTAGTATAAAATCTTTTCACACAAATAAACTATCCTAAAGTGGAAAAATATAAAACAAGTTTTTTTAGTGATGATAACATTTTAAGGTTTTTTTTCTCCATTTATATAAGTATAACTTTTTTTTCAAAAAAAATATTTATACTATCGTTTTACATTATTTTTTAGTGAAATCCATTATTAATTATGCGAAATAATTTTTTTTTTAGAAGTGGGGAGGATTTTAAACAAAATTTGTAACTCAATATGATTTTTATCTTTTTATTTCGTGATGGTGAATTTTGTTTTCGTATTGCCCTAGCAATCCACCAAGGCGGAAGTGGTCCCCTACTGTTCTATTTCAGCTACTCCTTGGTCATCCTCCCTCTGGATACCCCCCCAGGCAGGATCCTCACATAATAAGAGGACTGCCAAGAGTACGTCCTAACCAGCCAAATCCATCACTTGCAACTAATGTTGAATAATTCCTTACTTCTGTTCCACTTTCATTTTTACCAAAGGTAGACAATCCGGAGGTCAAGTACCTACCTCTAAAGCGACCTACCTCTCCGTAAATCCTCTGGGTATGATTTTTTCTCTGCTCAGATCCTTTGACTACTCTCCCTCAATTGAATACTCAATTGAAAGATATATTTCAACCAATCCTAGATTAGCAGAGAAATCAATTTTGAACACAACTAGAAAAATTTGTTTAACCAATTTAAAATGAATTAGACATCCAGATAATAGAAAAAACCAAAAAAATTGCATTTTTATCTCAGGAAACATTTAGGAATGCCCCAGAGAGAATGGAAATTTCTGGCCGAGACAGTTGGCTGTGATAAATCTTTTATTAAGACAAATAGATAGCGTACCATGGTTGGTTATCCCTATGTTATTATTCGGGAGAAAAAAAAATGTAACACAATGCTCAAAGCATGTCTTTAATCGGATATCCTCAGTATCCATCAGTCAGTTAATACAGCCATAATATGAAAAACAAACAAAATGTTTTTTAATGAGTTAAGAATTTGAAAGGATTATTCAATTATATAAAATATTAAATAATATAAAATACAATATGAAAAGCTCAACAAGTAATTATCCTTTGATGTTGCTATTAAAAAAAAAAAAAAATTGCCTGACCTGTAAATTTTAAATAGTTGCATAACAATTGTATTTAATCCAAGCTAAATATTAAATGAACACCTGGTTTGATATTTTTATAATTGTTTATAGTTTTTTTGTTTCTGTTTTCTTACCTGTAAATAAGTTGATGTTTGAGATTTACCTATTACTATTTTAACTTTGGCGTTCTGGCATCTATCAGTTATATAGGGTGTCCCAGAATTAACGCAAGATTTGAATTTGCAGCCATTTGGGCAGTAAAGTGCTGGCAACTCTAAAAAAAAAACAATTTGACAGCAGGGTTAGTAAAAATGGAGCGTTACACAATAGAAAAACGTGTCTTTATTGTTGAACATTATCTCAAAAATAATGAAAGTTTGGCGGCAACAGTTCAAAAATTTTATACAAAATATGGTCGGAATAGTGTTTTGACTTCATCAACTGTGAAGAGATTAATTGAAAAATTTAGGGAGACTGGATCAGGTGGAGACACTAAACACACTGGTCGTCCAAAAACAAGACGCTAAAATGTCAATATTGAAGCAGTGCGTGAGAGTGTAGTTGAAAATCCAGGAACATCAATTCGGCGTCGTAAACACAGTTCTTTATGCCGAAATTGGATGATATTGATGTGGCCAATATGTGGTTTCAACAAGATGGTGCCACATGCCATACAGCCCATGAAACAATTGAAATACTGCATGAGACATTTCCAGGTGATCAGAATTGGCCCCCCCAGATCGTGTGATTTTAGCATCTTTAGATTTATTTTTATGAAGTTATTTGAAGTCAAAGGTGTATGTCAACAAGCCCACATCCGCCCGTGCATTAAAAGAGGAAATTCAAATCTGCATCAATGAAATTAAACCACATTTATGCCAAATGGTCATGGAAAATTTTGACAAAAGAGTGCGTATGTCCCAGCAAAGTCGTGGAGGCCATTTGCCGGATGTGTTATTCCATAAATAACCCTATCCTATTTACTTTATAATTCAATAAAAAAATAACAACAAAAAAACTAAAAACTGTTGTTTTCTATTTAAATCAAATCTTGTGTTAATTCTGGGACACCCTTTATGTGCAGTCATAATCTTCTCACCAATGCTGATTAATAATATTCTATTATATTATGCACTCCTCCAAATGCATGTAAATGCAGGAAAAGGAGAAAATTGTATCTCCATTATTGTATTATTTATTTTTGTACATTACATATTTTTTGTTTGAGGTTTTGAAAAAAAAAAAAAATAAAATAATAATATTCACTTTTCAAATATATACATTTTTTATTTTATAATTTAACCTTACGATATCAAACCTTGTATTTTCTTACTTTATCGAAGCTTACTTGTAATCCAAACTAACTGAAAAAGGAACAGAATTTGTTTGGCTCCTAGTTTTTATGGTTTCTCATCTAACAACACCTGTGGTGGAATCCCAGCTGCCTTCCTTTCAAAACATATTATATCCAAATATGGAAGACAAAAATAAAAGCTAGGCTGACAATGAAAATAATTTTTTTTTTTATTTCAGTCACTGTGGTAACCGGTGTGGATATATTGATGATTGAAGGATTCCAATGAGACATTTTCTGGATTCCACGTACCAATCCATGTTAGCACCTAGATAAATACCTCGTTCAAGGGAATGATAATCCCTTGTGAATCTTTGAATTTATAACAAACCTTAATTTATTATTTATTTTCTTGGATATGTTGTGGCAAATTTATTTTGGAATTTTGTTGTGGTAGCCAAACAAGAAGAGCCCGAGGTTGGGACTCTGTGATGCAAAGTCAATGTTTTGTTAAATATATTCATAATAAACTATGAACGATCTATTTTGTTTATTTTATTACATATATCTTAATATATACAATATATATAAAAATAATAAATCCTCCTTATAAACATGGATATATATTATTATGTTTTTATTTAATTTGATTTATTTTAAAATTTATTCTGAGGTTTATAGGTTCTTGTTAATATAAAAAGAAAACTCTGGCTAAAGAAAAATCAGATTTTACAAAATTCACACTCATTTTATTTAAATACACTAAGATAACTTCAATTTTCAACAAATTTTATAATTTACCTTAACATTTAACTCTAGAATGGCCAGATTTACTAGTTTGTATATATTGTTGTGGTATTAGATATTGTGGAGTTTGTATATAAGAATTTTAAATATAAAGATTTAATCCAACTTATCAAGAAGGCGAAAATAAAAACAATTGAGAGTGGAGGAAAAAACAAAAGGGCAAGTAGTACTGGTTGTTGGATGATGAAAACACGGCATTATTCACTCTAGTTTTGGGATCAGCCTGGTATATAAGTATCTAAATCTAGTGATCATGGAACAACTTTTTAAGTTGTTAGTTGTTGTTGTTATGATGATAACACAACATTATTCAATCTAGTTTTGGAATCAGCCTGTGATACATGTTAGTTGTAAATTGTGTGTCAGAAAAACTTTAAAATTTCTTTTGGTTAGTTGTATTGGACTTAGTAAAACCAAGAAGAGACACTGCACGAAAAGAATTGATTTGTTTTGAAAATAATTGATGAGGATAAAAGAAGAAGAAGAAGCAAAATTATAGACAAGTATTTATATATAATTAATTTAAGTTTTTTTTTAATTTGTAATTAAATTCATCTTTTTGCCAGAATTATTTTTTTTAATAGAGCCTAATAATAAATAATAATAATAAAAAAAATTTAAAGTTAAAGAATAAAAAATAAAATTACTATATCTATTCAAAGAACGTAATAATATTCTTCTTCTTGTTTTTTCACTTTAACTTGGTTTTCCATGCTGCCAGAAATTCCACTTCTATCTATTCAATCCTTCTACTCTGGATAAAATTATTCTTCCTAATAATGTTCTTCCACGTTCCAATTCTTTATTGAATGAAAATTGTTCATTTTTCTTCAAATTTTAATACTTTGCCTCATGCTTTCACTAGATGAATAATGCTAACCATCCTTCTATCAGAACAGGACAACTCTCCCTCCTTTTTTTCATCTCCCCCACTCTTTCAACTGGTCATTTGCCGCTCTTTTATGCCCGCTAATTTTTCAAATTCAAATCTCACAAGTCAAATAAATATCACAACAATATTATTACGTTCTTCAAATATATTAGTTTTATTGTTAACTTTATTTTAAATTTATTAACTATTTATTATTAGGTTCTATCAACAAAATAATTCTGGAAAAAAGATGAACTTAATTTTACAAACATAAAAAATATACTTATATTAATTTTATAATTACTTGTCTATTAATTTGATTCCTTTTCTTCTTCAATGGTCTTCTTTTTACAAATATCAGGCTGATTCCAAACTAGAGTGAATATAATGCTCTGTATGTTTTCTCAGAACCACAACAACAACTCATTATAACTGCTAAAACTAGAGAGTAATTTTGTGTGTTCATCTATCATTACAACAACCAGTATACTATATAAGTTTTTCCATTATAACTAGAGAGAGAATAATTGTGTGTGTGTTCATTATCACAACAACCAGTAGACTGTCTTTTGTTTTTTCTTCCCACTCTCAATTGTTTTCACCTGCCTTCCCGATTCAAGGTTGGATTAAACATTATACAAAAACTCCACAATATCTAATATCACAACAATATATAGAGAGACAATTAGAATGGTTGTTGCTAGAGAGGATGTAATTGAGACTATACAAACTATATTTTTGAACTTAAGTAAATGATCTAAAGTGAAATTTCATAAAACATTTCCAAACGAATACATTTCCTCGTTTGCTAGCATCCACTATTGGCCTAGGAAGAGATAGGATAAAAGCATCTACTTACCATCTCTAACCACTTATCAATCAGCTATCCCCATGGCAAAAATAAACTTAATATTGGCCCAACATACTCAAATACACCTTAATCTAAGTTAGTTTTAAGTTTTGTTAGTTCCTCAGTTACTTTATAAGTCTTAGTTTAAAGTACATTTAGTTAAATAGATAAGAAAGAGATAGCTTTATAAAGTTGAGATCATAGAGCTCAGTACTATTTTTGAATATTATGGTGTAAATAAATAATAAATAATTATTTAAATGTTGGATGCCAGGGTTGCTGGGTAATATAAACCTCTAGCACCAAAATGAACAGCACATCTTGCAGAGAGTTTAGCGCAGCATTGCAATTATTTCGGTAAGTAAAATGCAGTAAGAAATACTGCTGAAGTTTTTGTTGAAATTCGTCTTGTTCACAACTTTAAATCAATCCATGTTTTATTATAGAGACACGATATTATTATTTTTAGCTCCATTTTATGATCTAGTGTCACTAATGATTAAAGTAACCTTATGAAATGTAATTAATAAAGGGTCTTTTAAATATTTAGCATATAAAAAAAAATATTGTATTGAGTAGACAATCAAATTAAAGATCTCTACATTTAGATTAATAAAATGTTGAATGAGTTAGGATTTTAAATGACTTAAAATTTGTTGTAAAACTGCTTTCAAAATTGTTTTCCCGGCCTTATTAAAATTCTTAATTGTGTAATCTATTACACTTGGTTTGAATTTTTCATTTGATTTAAAACCAGCTATAAAGGATAGCCGTGTCCTATTTTAAAAGTAGTGTGAGTTTTCATATGGCACGACTTAGTTTATTAAAATACAGTTGAAGTAAAATGTTATCTAGGAAAATACATTAAAATTTCTTATTTCATGAGAAAGGTTTTGAATGTAAACTTCATTCAAACTTTTAGATTAAGTTAGCACATAAATAAACGAATGAACAAAACCTATAAATAAGGAATTACATTATTTAGTTGCATGATTTTTCTTTTATAAAAACTGGGTTGGTCTCGTGAGTATTTTATGACGATGATTCAAATCCTTGCTGTAACACTGACCTCAAGTAGAAGCTTACAAATCTTCACGTAGTGTATTCATAGCTAGATTCTGTAGTTACCTACATTTTATGTATTTGTAACACAAGTATACAAGTGTTTTGTTATTTGATTTTATTGCTTATTAAGGATTAACTTTACATCAAAGAATTTTAGCTTACATGATGTGTAACAAAAAATTTCAAATTATCTAAAAATAATGGAAGTATTTCTTAGAAATACATTATTTATCAATTTCATAAAAAAATTTGTCATTCACAATCTTTCACACAGTGGAAGTTTCTATTGAGGCTTTGGAAAAGTTATGGACGCAATTTTGATCAATGACCTGTTCTAATAATAAACCTCTAATCTTCAAACTTCAATTTGATACTACACTTAATATGTATATTTTTTTTTTTGTTTAAAATCCCTTTATTAATGTTTTATAAAATATTTAACAAAGTATAGATTCTACAATTTGAATGTATTGACTAAAATTGAACTTGGTGCTTATCGTAAAGTATTTACTATCGTGTAGCTACTTTTTATACATTTTTTGGGAATGTAAAATATTTGTTCTTTTACAAATCTGATGTACATAATACATGGCTTTTTGATAATTTGAAAGGTATTGGAATCACCTTAAGGATGATTATGAGCTAGAAATAACTTAAACTAAGTTTCTTGGACAATCTGTTGCCATCATTGCGGGAAGGGTGGCAGATTAATGGTATTAAAAACCAAGTTTGTTAGGCCCAGTAATGAGTCAACAAATTTAATGTGCCTTCGGTGGATACTCACCCACTGTTGACACCAAGCAAGTTGGTGCAAGTCGGCTTTCTTTAGCCTCTTGAGAGAGGTACTACTTTTCTTATCGAAGACTTCTAAAATTGTTGGAGACTTTTAGCTGTGTTGTCAGTCCAAGTGGTTACATAATGGGGCACTGTACAGCAGATCTGGTCAGAGGGTTAAGATGTTGTGACAAGATGGGTGAAGTTATTAAGTGTGAAAGCCTGTAAGTCTTGAGGCCTACTTTGTTTCTAACATGGGTACATGGGATATACCCGTCCACTTGTAATCCCAGATGGTAATACATTGAGAAAGCTGAACATTTCTTTTGCACTCCTACTGCATAGGATTTTAGCAAGGCAAAAAGGTTTAAAACTTAGTATGATAGGATATGTATTATTGATTTTAGTATCATTGAGAACTTTATAATATATGGTAAAATACCATACTTCTATGTTGCACAGGGGTGGAGAACACAATTATATTGAAGTTTTGAAATTAAATTCCACCAAAGAACCAACATTTAATGTGTATTACTAATCAGGACATTATTGCTAATCATTAATTTGATATCCTAATTAAAATGATAGGGAAATATTTCTTCTGCAATTAATTAAAGGCAATTGATTTGGAAGTATTTTTCATGTCATCCATTCATGAAAGGTAGGTTATGTGGTTGTTTATAATCCATAATTTCGTTGATCTGTGATATGGCTTTTAAGGGGACTCACCAACTAGTTAGCTATGGTCAAACCTGGATGAAGGTGGGACCTGATTGGTTATAGGTCTGACAATTAAGTTTATAAGCGCTATTTGTCCACTCCTATATTGTACAATTACTTCCAAAATACTCTTCCTCTAATCTACATTTAAGACAAATGGGGATCTGGGATATATTTGAAATATAGATCTAGGATCGAGTGTACGTGTTGAGAAAAAAACACATCTTTGGCAAAGTTATGAGTAACCGGACTTGTTTGGTAAAATAAAGAGTGGATGGGTTGTATAGAAGACAAGGTTGAGGGAAGATTGGCCAAGAACTGTACGCAAGGCCTCGAGGACATCAGCTGAGGTGGTTGGATGATGTGGTGAAGGCTTTCCGTCAGATGGGGATGAAGGATTCTAGAATAGGACCGGTACTAGTGTTCAATGAGGATCAGTAGTCCCATTGTGTTAGTGAATTAAAAAATGTGGCATGCAAATAATAATAATGTTTTCTTGAAACTGGCAAGATGATTTTTTATAGTCGATAAGTTTCCTGTATTTTTTTATTTGTTGGCAAAATAATTATGCAAACATCATCAAATCCAATTCTGTTCCTGCAAAGGATTTCGTCAATCAAAGTTGGCAACAAATATCGACAACTTTTATCATCATCATCACTGTCCCACTATTTTATTTTTTATTGTTTTCATTACATTAAAGAATTGAACTGTTTAACTGTTATCAACAAATCTTCAAAGGTTTAAGCTGTAACTTTCATTTTTTTTTACCCAAAGCGTACTTGACTGACTCCTGAAGCACAGGCCTAGGGGAACATCATAGAACACAGGTTGATGTTGGTACAGAAAGGCCAAAAATAAAAAAAACATTCAAGCTTATTAATCCTCAACAGAAAAATACCAAAAAAACATGCTTATTAAACTTGAATAAATATCAATTAAATTAATTACATGTTTATATGAAAATTGCTGTAATAGTATTTCTTTTTTTTTCCCATAGCCACTATCATAGCCAACTAAGACTTTCAATTATTTCCCTAATTAGGCATTGACTGAATTACACAAAACAAAATTGAGAGGAAATGAATAGAAGAACAGGTTCCGTTGAGAAAAACATAAATCATAATTCAGCTTTCAATGAAAGAACGTTTTTTTTTTTGTTTCATTATAAACCAAATCTTTTCAATGAAAATTACTAAATAAGTAATTTCAATGTGAACGATCTTGTAATACTTCAATAGCTCTTTACAGGAGTAGAAATTTTATCAAGCTAGACTAAAAATAAATTTTCCTTTTAAAAATAAAAAAATGTTAGCTTAGTATCGCACATTTAAGGGTTTTGATGATTTTACTAATTAGTCCCTCTAAATTGATTTCTTAAGTTTTATTAAATTACTTTTATTAATAATATATTCGAAAGCAGTTTATCTAACGTGCCTTTTTGATTAGCCCTTGGGGAATTTTTCACCACCTCCACAGATGTTTCATTTTAATGTTTAAAAAAGGGTATCATTAATCTGATTTTATCTTTTTTTTTGTATTAATAGCCCAGCAACATATAATCTATTTGATACCCTTATAAAATATATTAAGAGAACATTTTATTTATACAGTTATTAACTGATTATTGACCCTAATAATTCTTTATAAGATTATAACTACCATAAAAAATTTCATGTCTTTAAAAAAACTCATGGTTAAGTTAAAGTTATGAACACAGTTTTTAATGAGAGTTTTAACAACTTTGGGTAATTACAGTAAACAAAAATAATACATTTATTAATATGGGCGACACCATTTTCAATTTTTGAACAAAATTAAATTTTGTTAATTAATAACCCTTAATTATGTTTTATTGAGCTTAAAAAAATGTATCATGTCATGAGGTATAAAATTTCATGCTTATAAACAGGGGGCTCAAAATCCCAAGGCACAGAATGACCGTCTGGACTTTATTATAAAGTAGATGTGGAAGTACCTGGTTTCCAATGAAACACTGTAAAAATCTGATTAACTGAACGCTAGACCTGGTAAGTAGTTTGATAAAAGAGTTTGTTTGTATTTCCTTTCACTATCCATGGGTGGTACATATTTTGGGGTGTCATTTTTTTTATAACTGTGTCTAATTTACATAAGAATAAAAATAAATAATTTAATAATATTATAATACACCGAACCAATGATTATAATAAGTATGCAATTGCACCTTCTGTTTGTCGCATATTTCTGAGAGGTGTAAAAATAAACATATTTCTTCTACCCAACACCAGGAAGGGAGGGATTTCTAAAATCCCTTTCTAAATTCTTCAATGACTTCTGTTTCCGCTTCGATAAGTGTGCTTGGTTATTGTCCCACAAAGTCCTTGGCCGTGGGGTTGTTATTCCACTTGTGGCATATATGCGACCAATCGTGTCAGTCAATTCCTTATTATAGTTAGCTGATTTTCTTCTGGCTTCTCTATGTTTTTATTACGATTCAGTCATGTTTTCATTTTTATCCGTGTTATGATCTGTGCATAATTCTTTACTAGTTCTTTCAAAATATAATTTTTACTTTCGAGGTGCATATAACAAGTGGAGTCTTTTATTCCTTCCATGTGTTACATGATGCAATCTAAGATCTTTTTTAAATCAGTGTATTATTATTAAACTTGATGACAAAATTATTTTTAACAAGTTATTATTGCTTAATGTTTTATTTATTTAAAAATAAATTTGAAAACCTGGAAAAAAAACAGAAAAAATTGGGGATGCACCTGTAAGGCACCACCGACTATCAGTGTTTGAAAAACGCATGCGGCTCATGGAAGGTTAATAAAAATGCGTTCTGACCCTGGCGCACAGCGCATCAGGTATATGAAGAGAAAGGACAAAACCCAAAACTCACCTTCCAATAAGTATTTTTTATTTAAAAAGATTAGGTAGCATTTTCTTCTAAAATTAATGAAATAAATAATTCATATAACATACAAATATCCAAATAAATTAGGTAATATTTTTTTTTTTAATATGAAAGCAAAAACGGTGAAGAATTACTAAGATGAACCATATTCAATGAATTAATTGATAATAATTAACATCCCAACTAAAAAAAATTTAATTGCTTTAATTCGAATTATTCTAATTACAAGTAAATTTAATATTCAAAATTTAAGTAAATTTTGCATTATTTAAAATTTAGAATGAAGATGCAGTATGTCTATAGAATTGAAAATAGGTACTTATGCAGGAATAAAGTTTAAAAATAAATAAATGAATGACTCAACGAGGGTGGTTCATCTGCCGTGTAGTTGCCGACTGGATGTTCTACCTGCCAATATTTTGTATTTTTTTTGTGGGGGGGTGGAGGTACAGATGATTCAGCTTGTAAGTTTTCAGCTATGTAATCCGGCAGAATGAAAGGGACATCAAGCCAATTTTCATGTTTAATGATAAATTTGGATAACATTCTATGACAGTTCTCCCATTTTTTTCTTGCAACGACACACCAAAGCTCATAAAACGTTTCAATGAGGGATTGGACTTCATGAAAGCACCCAACTAATTTGAAACAATCCACTGTTAAGTGTAAAACGTCATTTCTGTCACTGGGTGGAGTGACTTGCCAGACTTTGACTACTTTCCGTAACGTAACAATCACTTCCTTCTCCTTAAATATTCTTCTATCCGATGATGGTTACAGGTAGAAGATCACAGCATGTCCTCATATGTTAAGGGAGGAAATTAATTTTATATTGTCTAACTTTTTTTAAAAATATTTGTATTACATATATAGGGTGTATATACATTATAGGGTGTGCAGATTGGCGGATTAAAAACAATTTGCCGCTACTGCCGATTCATTGGTCCTCCGGGCCGGATTTATTGTCACGCTTTCTTCTTCTGTCTTTTCTTTTTTTGCTGAGCTGATAGTAGTGGTGCATTAATGCTAGATAGCTCCCATTGCAAAAAAAAAAAGGAATTATTTTAATATTACGTTTCTTCTTTCATAGTCTTCATAGTTGCTTACTATGGCTCCAAAGGATCAAATTACCAAATTAGAGCAACAGCTAGAAGAACTATCAGCTGAGGCTAATGATCTAGCGGATGATATTGACGAAACATTTGATCTTGGGAAAACCATAGAAACTGACTCTTCTCAATTAACTATTTTCGAAGCCCGACTTTCACGATTGGATGATTGTTATGGAAAATTTCGAACGGCAGCAACAAGAGCCTGCAACTTAGCGCGTACGTTAAGCAACAATGAGGATATCGCAAAATTAGAACAGTTAAAAATTAAAACCCGGGATCGTTATTACAAGTCTTTAGCTGTAGGGCAAAAATGCTGTAAAGCTAATACTTCTGCTACTAGCATTGACACTAGCCTAAACCACAGCCTTGTTGAAGGTACCTCCCGCATAAAACTACCTACCATTAACATTCCAAACTTCAATGGCGCAGTGTCCAACTGGTTTCATTCAAGGATACGTTTTCCTCTTTGATTCATACAAATTCCGATTTGACGAATGTACAAAAATATCACTATCTAAAATCAGCATTAAAGGGTTTGGCTGCACAAATGGTTTCATCGATACCAATTACAGAAGCCAACTATACTAAAGCTTGGGAAACGCTATGCAAGCGTTACGATAATAAAAGGTTGCAAGCGTCTAATTATCTTGTCAAAATTTTCAATTTCAAGCCTTTAAATAAACCAAATCTCAGCGGGTTTGAACAGTTGGTCGAAGTGATCTTAGAATGCGCGTTAGCCTTCAAAAATTTAAAATTGAAAGATCCTGACGGGTTCATACTTTGTACCTTCGCTTTACGACTGTTAGACCCTAGCACACGAGAAAAGTTTGAAATGGAATGTGCTTCACTCACTGAAGTTCCAGACTTCAATTTTTTTTTGAATTTTATACATCAACAGTTTTTACATTTGCAGTCAACCAACCTAATCGCCGATACAAGTCCACCAAACCACCCCGCTGACATAGTCTCAACTAAAGCTTCTAAACAGGTTTTCATGTCTACCGAATTCGACCACAGGAACAATATTTGCCCTATATGTCAGGATCGACATCGTGTATACCATTGTACCAAATTTTTAAAACTTACACCTTCTGAACATTTTAAAGAAGCTAAGCGTCGAACGCTCTGTGTGAATTGTCTTATACCTAGCCATAAAACTTCAAAGTGTTCTTGCTTCACAAATTTTGTGAACAAAATACCTTGCTTCATTTTGTACAAAGCCGCCCTTATAGAATTGATGATTCCCCGGGTCGATCGCAAGCAATTAAAGGAACAGAGAACACAGAGGCGCAGGAAAATTCTCAAATCAAGTCGGTCAACGCCTTTTACTCTGCAGCAAACGGTGGAAATTCGAATACGCTATTAGCGACAGCATGCGCCAGAATTAAAGATATATCAGGAAATTATCAGCTCGTTAGAATGGTTATCGATTGTGGAGCTCAAAGATCCTTTACTACCGCTGACTGTGCCCGCCGATTAGGATTACCTTGGTCACGTAATCCACATTTCTTGAAGGGCTTTGCTGACACTCCTATCGACGGTGGTAGATATCAAATAACATGCGCTCTGGTGCCGAAAGACAAGGCTTACCTCTACTAATGCTGTAGTAATTTCATCCATAAGCAAGATGCTACCATCATTGCCATTGCCAAACGAAATATTTCGATTCTATTCCGAACGAGAGTTATCAGATCCTTGTTTTCACAAACCAGGCCCAGTTGATTTTTTACTTGGAGCAGATTTGTTTGGTGAGATCTTTACAGGGGAACGATTGGATTCGCCTCATAACATTCCAAGAGCCTTCCAAACTATATTTGGTTGCATTGTTATGGGGACAGTAAATTACCCCACCATGAATGCATCAACTCAAGACGTTTCTTTAATAGCCTATGAAGAGAGTCTGGAAACTTCTTCTTTTGAAAAAACCATGCAACGATTTTGGCAAGCTGAAGACGTAGCTGCTATTCCCCACCAGGATCCGCTCGATATCAAAAGCGAGGAACATTTTCGCAAAACCCATTTCAGAGATGAGACTGGTCGCCATGGAGTTCGACTTCCTTTTAAAGACAATCTTAGTGATTTGGGCGATTCATATCAAACGGCGCTCCACCGGTTTCAGCGTTTGGAGTTTAAGTTAAGTCGAAATCCGCAGAGGAAACAAGAATACGACGCCCTAATTCACGAACATATTATGTTACTTTAGCACAAGATCGAGGGAAATATTTCTTACCACATCATGGTGTGGTCAAGGATAGCTCCTCAACAAGACTCCGAATTGTGTTCTTGCCTCCGCCCAAACCAGTACTGGATCGTTAAATAACCAATTGTTAGCTGGACCGAAATTGCAGCTGGACATCAGAGACGTGCTTTTACAATTCCGAGGTTACCCTATTGCACTAACCACAGATATCTGCCAGATGTACTTGCAGATATTGGTTCATCCAGAAGATCGAGCATACCAACATCTTTTGTACCGATTTGATAGTTCCGAGGTAGTAAACGAATATGAACTTACTCGAGTTACATTTGGTCTTTCTTGTTCACCATTTTTGGCTCTTAGAGTCATTTAGCAGTCGATTGAAGACGAAGGCTCAGATTATCCCTTGGCTTCTGAGGCGTTGAGGAATGATATCTACATAGATGATATATTAACAGGGGCAGACACGGTGGAAGAAGCTTACCAGTTACAGAAAGAATTGATAGCACTATTAGCTAAAGGAGGTTTCAAGCTCAAAAAATGGGCCAGCCATCCTACTTATTTGTTAAACAATATTCCAGAGGAGTGCCGCGAGTCATCTGTTTCCTTGTCCAACTTGGAGGAATCTTCAATCAAGATTTTAGGTATGCAAATTTGGATCAGCTATCTTATAAGGTCCAACTTACCAAATTTATTCCTACCAAAAGAGGGATTCTATCAGCAATCGCTCATATGTACGACCCCCTCGGATATCTCTCTCCAGTAATATTCAAGGCTAAAGTAATCTTGCAAAGTCTGTGGAAATCAAAGTTGGATTGGGATGACCCGTTATACGGAGACTTGCTGGAAGAATGGAAGATATATTTTGACGATCTGTATTCTATAAGTTCCATTCGGATTCCACGTTGTATATTGCCGACGCCCGTCCAGGTTATTTCATTAATAGCCTTTGCAGATGCCTCAAGCATGCAAGGTTATGCGACAGCGTTCTATATTAGGACAAAGGACTTCGCTGGTTTTATACAAACACATCTCGTTTATTCGAAGACGCGGTTAGCGCCACTTAAGACTCAAACAATTCCACGCTTAGAGTTGTGTGCTGCTCATCTACTGATTCAAGCATTGAAGACTCTCCAAACATTCTTAAAGAGCTTCTTGATTTATACCATATATTTATTAACCGATTCGTCTGCTGTTTTAGCCTGACTTCGCACACCCCCATATAAGTTGCGTACTTTTGTTGCAAATAGAGTGGTTTCCATTCTCGAACATTCTTCATTAGAACAATGGTATCACGTTAAATCTGAAGACAACGTTGCGGATCTTGCTTTTAGAGGGTTATCACCTCCTTGCTTACTAGAACATCAAACATGGTGGAATGGGACCAACCTGGTTGCAAGAAGAACGCCCCAATTAGCCCATTTCTCAGAATTTAAACACGAGTACGCTACCGGAGCTCAAATTGCAGTGTTCCACAGTTCTAGCTGTTAGTTGCGAATTGAATATTAACGAAGTAATTCAGAAATTTTCTTCTTGGGAGCAACTGATCCGGGTAATAGGATATATAAAGCGCTTTGCCTTCAACTGTTCGAAAAGGCTATCAGAGAGACAAACAGGAGACTTAACCTTGAAAGAAGTAAAAGAGAGCAATCTTCTCATAGTAAGAGCTACTCAAGCTTCTTATTTCAAGGAACCCTCAAGATTAAAAAATCCTAGCCTACAAAGGTTGTCACCATTTTACGACAGCCGGGGAATCCTCAGGGTGGGCGGACGCTTGGCAAATAGTCCTCTGAAGGAAGATGAAAAGCACCCGATATTGTTGCCACGGAACGCCCATTTAACAAAAATACTTATCGATAATTATCATCGTAGCTATCTTCACGCAGGACCACAATCACTGCATTCTTTGTTGAACCGGCGTTACTGGATCGTCTCGGGAAGGAGCGTCATAAGATCCCGCATACATAAGTGCCTCGACTGTCATCGACACCGAGTAAAGACATATCAGCCCTACATGTCCGATTTGCCAACATCACGTTTCGCTCAAGGTCGTCCTTTCATCAACATCGGCATTGATTTCGCAGGGCCTTTTATCACGAAGGAATCTAAACGAAAACGAGCTATTCAACACAAGTCATATACCTGCATTTTCATTTGTTTAAGCACCAAGGCGATTCATCTTGAATTAGTGTCGGATCTTACCACGACTGCATTCCGAGCTTCTCTGGATCGTTTCATAGGGCGGAGAGGTTGGCCATCAGAAATAATATCTGATCATGGGACAAACTTTGTTGGGGCTGCCAGAACTCTAAAGGAGCTTTACTTATGGTTTAATTCAAAATCTGTTCAGAGTGAAGTTATTGAGCATCTTAATTCCCAACAGATTGAATGGGTCTTTATTCCTCCATCTGCCCCTCACTTCGGAGGAATATGGGAAGCAGGTGTCAAATCATTTAAATATCACCTAATAAGAATATTGAAGCATCAAGTATTCACATTTGAAGAATTCAATACACTTCTTATCAGGATTGAAGCAGTTCTTAACTCAAGACCACTTTGTCCGATATCCACATCACCAGATGACTTCGATACCTTGACTCCGGGACACTTCCTTATAGGAGGTCCACTACTTGCCGTACCAGAGCAGGATCACTCATCCAATCCGACCAACCGATTGACACGTTGGCAATTGTTAAGTAAATGCATTCAAGATGTTTGGAGGAGATGGCGACTGGACTATCTTGGCACTCTACAAGCTCGGGGAAAGTGGAGAGTTTCAAATCCCAATATAGAATGTGGTACGTTAATGCTCATAAAAGAACAAAATTTACCTATACTGAGTTGGCCTACAGGAAGAGTTGTTGAAGTATTTCCTGGTCCAGATGGCGTAGTACGAGTAGTGAAATCACAGCCAGTTTCTCCAATCATCTCCTGAGCGTATGTGGGTCTCGCGCTCTTGGCCAGCCTCCGCTGGCTCGTATCCGGTGACGCGGCTGACGGAGGAGCGTGGGGGACCTCCCAAGACTCCACTTCCTCTTTCGCATGCGAGGGAGGTGACAAACATGTGGATTTGGGAGGCCTCTGGGCTGTTTGTAAAAACTGTATGAATCAAAATTGTAAATATGGTATGAATGAAAACATTTATCACAATTACTTATTGCCCGATGAGGCAGATTGTAATTTTATCATAATAAAGTTGTTAAATATTTGTATCGTTAATTTCATATTGAAAAAACTATTCCTCAAACTAATGCAATTAGATAATGTAATCGTTAGAAATATTCGGAATTTTATTCCTTTTATGTTTACAAACGAATATCGCAACTTTACCCGTTGAAGAGTTAGTTGTAAGCCCGAAACATCGTAAAATATGGCAGGCAATGTTTTCTTAGTTAATAAATAGATTTCCAATGACACGGAGATATTTAAAAACAATGGGGTTTATTAGTCCATAAATGTATAATGACGACCGAATTGAGGACAATCTCCCAGAAAAGAAGATTTTCTTTTTGTCATTTCATTAATTTTCAAATGGTCCTCTTTACAATGTAAATAACTAAACAGCCCTCAAGGGCCCCAATAGCAAGAAGAAGACCTCCGCAGAACCTGTAAATAAATCACAATATACAATCCCGTCCCTTCCTTTTGTGCCCAGCCGGGATAAGGTAACTCTGAATGGGATATCCAGTGCCGGTAATAAACTGGCCCACAAAGAACCCACTGCTCTGTTAGCCTTTTCATCCCCACCAAGCTGAAAAACTGACCAGTTTTCTAAACGGGTTTTTCATCTATTGCTCGTGGGCTGTTTTGTGCTTTGAATGAGCTAAAATATAAGGCCGTATTTTTTCTTAGGATTTTTATTTTTAATTAATGTTCTCTCTCGTGTCGCGATTAAGTTTACATGAAAGATCTTGGACGAGCACGGTCAGGGTTCATTCAACCTCGTTAGGGTCTAATGACTAGATTCTTCAATGTTTTAGGGCCGACGACCTGCCGCTATCTAACAGTCTTGATTAGCCTTAGTTTCCCTTGACTTAACATTAAAACAACTTACATCCAATAACTCTTCTTAAAAGTTATGTAGAACTAGAATTATTTACTTAAAATATAATTTAATTGAAATGATTATATGTTACCGAAGGAGAAAAGTTCTATAGAAACATTTACAGCCAGGATATAAAACTATTTATACCACAGAAATGAAGTTAATTCAAAATGAAGCAAATTCCCCGTCACCGCGAAACTCGAACACTAGCGGCGTTGACAAATAAGCATAATATATTTTCGAAGAGGCTATTTGAACGCCGGAAGTGTGGAAGTAAGCTATAGACAGCCTAAAGAAGAAGACTACCAAACTACTGAAGTCAAAGGACTACAGTGACTACGTAGCCATTGCCACGACCAACTACAGAACATAAGGCCACCATTGATTACTAAGTTAAAAGTCTTTTGTTTTGTAAGTAGAGTTTTGTAATAAAACAGCCTGTTTCCCAACCATAATTAGGAAATCACTTGGAATAATCTACCACCGTCGGCATTAACCCCTAAAATTTCAGATATAACTAAATTAGATCAGAAAAAAATATGTAACGTACTCTAGCAGTTCTATGATTGAGTTTATGATGATTAATGTCACCTTTATACATAAACTTAGCTAAAGTCTCGTAAAATAAATAGTAGTGTTGCCTGATGACTGGTTATATGGAATCGACACTTATTGCATTTATAGCAAATAAAGTATCGATATATCTTTAATGGAGTATTTTTTATTTAGTTTGTTAAACGCTACATGGATAAATACCTACAGACGCCCTAAAATAAAACTGTTTACTTAAAACTAAATATCCATTTATATTATATTTAGGTGTGCACGTTGGTTGGTTGGGTTTATTTCGGGGTAAAACCTACAAGTCATCGACGCTGTTGTTTTTGTACCTTAACTGATTTGAACTGCCCACCGATGTGAGCCAGAGAGGGAACAAGGACAAGAGCTGAGGCAGGGATACACCCAGAGTACCTTTCAACAATCAAACACTTTATTTCACTTTAAATACAATGTATTTTAGTGTGATTTTGTTTATAAAAAAATAAAATATTGCTTTATATTTAAACTATTATAAAATAATGATTTATAATTAATTCCTGCCCGTAACTCTATCTGACGTTAATATGAAATATTCCATTTATAGAAGAAAAGTACATAATTGTAAGAATATTTTGAATATTTTTTCTCCAGCATGGGATTATGCGAAAAGTGGTCCAACATACCTCTCTCGAGAGGTTAAAGAACGATCACCTGCACCCATTGCTTGGAATGCCGTCGATGGGTGAGTTCATCTACCGGAGACACATCAAATTTTTTGACTCGTTGCAGCACCTAACCAACCTAGTGTTTTACACTATGACCCCACCAACCCTCCCGCATCGATGGCAACAGACTATTGGGGAAAAGTTGGGTTAGAATTAGTATGTAAGTTAGTTTTAAGTTTGATCAAAGAGGTGAGCCCCATCACCTTTATTAGTTCGTTTAGTCCAGTCACGTATAATGTGTATCATTATACTTGTTTATTCATTATATAATTTTTATAAAATAACAAAACCTGTATATAATGGAGCGATGCTACAGGAAATACAAAAATAATTTGTAAATTGATTCGCCTGAGGATCTATAGGTATATATAATTATCTGTAAATTTAAAGGGGCTGTGAAAGAAAAAAAAAATTGTAAGAAGTATTTTATTAAATTGAAATCTGAGGTCTACACTTCGATAAGGTCAAACTAATACTGATTGTAAGAATCCGTTTCACGCAATCATTATGCTGATTTCGAATTACATAAATTCTCGTGACATGCTAATACACACAATATTACATTGAGGCTGGCAAGAAAGTAATTTCGGTTTTTTAGTGTGAAATAAAACGATTTTTGCTATACAAAAAATGAACTTTAATCAGTCAAATATCTTCCATTCGGTTCGACGAACTTCATGATCCCGCGCTCATAGAACTTCTGTTACTTATCAGCAAAAAATTCAAACATGCGATTCGAGGTCATCGTTATTACTGAAATTTTTACCATTTAAGAAGTTTTGTAAGCTTAAATCCGATGGTCGCTCGGGGCTGTACGGGGGATGCAACATCACTTCCTAACCAAGCTCCAATAGTTTCGTAAGTCTTGCTGAAGATGTGTGAGGCTTCGCATTGTCGCGGCGGAACACGATTCCTTTGCGATTAGCCAATTCTGGCCTTTTCTCTTTGATTGCTTCCTCCAATTTCATAAGTTGTTGGCTGTAAACATCTCTGTTGATCCTTCAGTATTTTGGAAGGAGCTCAAAATACACAACACCTTTGCAATCCCACCAAATTGACAGCATGATCTTTCTCTGATGCAATTCAGCTTTCGATATGGTTTGTGCTGGTTCATCGTGGTTGGAACACGATTCATTTTGCATCGCCAGTGATAATTCGTTTCAAAAAAGGGTCGATTGCATTACGTTTTGAAAGTGTATCACAAATATTGATTCGTTGCGTTGTGGTGAATTTCTTTCAATTCGTGCGGAACCCAAATTCGAGCTTCTTAATAAGTCCAAGACGTCTTATATGATTTTAAATTGTTGGGTGTAGTTAAGTAGCCTTTGTAGAGGAGAGTCTTTTAAAAGAAAAGAAAGAAAAGCTTTATTATGAAGTACAATAAAACACTAGTATATACAACTATTAAGAGTTATGTTACTACATTCTAGTTGGGATGTTTAGGGACGAATGTCTGGGAAACAAGTGGGGACTGGGGCTGAAGCTGAGACATATGTGTATAAGAGAAGGGTAGTTCCGGGAATTTGGATGGAGGTCTTGGAAGGAATGCGGTCGCTTACTTTAAAACATCGGTGACTTCCATGAAGTCACGAGGCAGGTATAAAGTTCTGCTCAACCCCCTTCTACTTTTAGCATTATATATAATATTAGCATTACAATATTCTTAGCATTATATAACTTGTGATACATTTAACTGTTTTTGCAATCTCTCGCACAGTTATATGACGATTCGATTCAATTATGGCTTTCATTTTTTCATAATCAACTTCAGAAGGTTGACCAAAACGTTGTTCATCTTTTAGTGAAAAATCTCCAGAACGAAATTTTTTAAACCAATTCTAACACGTGCGTTCTGTTAAACAATCAACACCGTAAGCTTCACATATCTTTTTGTCAGCCTTAGCCGCTTTCTCGCCTTTGTGAAAAAATTAAACAAAATTACACGGGATTCCTTTCTCAAATCTCAAATTCTAACATTGACAAAATAATAACGAAACAAACATAACGCTATCTACTCGTGCAAACCGAAATCACTTTCTTGCCAACCAATGGCTGGAGGCTTATTCATTTCATCTACCTCCGTTTCATTGCGTTTTTTATGGTAAAATTCTTAGTTTTACTCCACTTAATTAGTTATTATAATCAAAATGGACTTACACCACTTAAGTTAAATAAACAATCCATATTGTCTGTAAGTTATTTTTTTTTTTTTTTATTTCAAAACCTCAAAAGAAAATAATACAATGTACAAAAATAATAAAATAATTGGATGACAGATTTCTTCTCTTTCTGCATTTACATGCATTTGGAGGACGTAAGTTAGGTTCCATTAATCAAAACCTCTTTTCGCGGCTCGCTACGAGGCGCGCCAATCTCTCTCCCTCTCAGTAGACAGAAAACTAAACGTGACCGGATGCTATTCGAACCAGTTTCCATCTTCCTCCTCGTCGAATCGACAAGACCGTGACGGTTACTTTCCCTAATGCGCTTCAGACAGCAACTTCGGCTTACTCTCCCCTCTTCGAGCAGAAGTAAACGGCTCGGAAAGGATGTGGTCGGGCAGCTATTCAATTGTAGGGGATGGAGTTAGACATTGCGGGGAAGTTTGTGGCAGGCGTAGGCCCCCGGGGGCGATATTAGTGTAGACTTGGCCGATGGGCGCGCTGTCACCTCGCAGGCGGCCGGCCCTAACGCAGTTTTAACGTTTGTTCCGCTCATTCGCTAAGTCGTCACGTAACTTTTAACCGAGGACTTGATGCTGACTCGTTAACTTAGTTGACTCGGGCAAGAAGTATATTCCATGACTTTGCCGTTTATAACCGCTCAGCGTGCTTATCTTCAATGTTTCTTATCTTTTATTTCTCTTTATATTTTACTTTTTCTTTTAATTTAATGAAATAAGCCAGTTTTCTAGAAAATAATGCTGCGAGTCATAAAAAAAAATTACAGATTTCGTTTTCTTGGAATCCCCTCGAGTTTATTTGTTTTTCAAATCCTGTGTGTGCAAGTAGACTAAAAGACAGGGTGACAGACTCAGAGGCGACGAGGAGAGAGCTGTTTACGACTGCCGGTCCCGCGCATGGTTTATTGCTTAAAACTTGTACAATGATTTACATTATATATGCACCAGAGTATAGGGTGATTTAACTTATGTAGTTAGCGGCGTTAGGTAAGCACCGGCGATAAAAGTTGACCATACCGAGAAAGCGTCTGAGGTCTCGTATCGTAGTAGGTCGGGGGTATTATAAGATTACCTGTACTTTAGCTGGCGATGGAACGATGCCCTGGGGTGAGACATGGTACCCTAGGAATCCGACCTCGGGCTGTCCTAGCACGCATTTCGCGAAGTTAAGGGTTAGCCCATGAGCAGCCAGACGACCGAAGACTTTTTCCAGGTGACGCTGGTGTTCCTCTTCGTTGGCCGAAGCGATTAGTATGTCATCGAGGTATACGAACACAAATTGTAGATCTCTAAAAATGTTGTCCATATACCTCTGGAACGACTGGGCAGCGTTGCGAAGTCCGAACGTCATTAGGAGAAATTCAAAAAGTCCAAAGGGGGTGATAATAGCCGTTTTGGGAATGCCCTGAGGGTTTACTGGAATGTAATGGTACACCCTTTTGATATCAAGTGTCGAAAATATGGTAGTGCCATGGTACGACGAACGGTAATGCCATCGATCAGCTGGCGGTGCTGGAGATCTACCAGTTGGTGAAAATGAGCCAGGAAGTCGGCATCTAGGATTGGCTGCTGAACTTTTGCCATTAGGAAGTTCCAGTTAAAGATCCGCTTCAGGCCTAGGTCGAGGTTCCTGTTGACTTCTCCATACGTTGGAATGGAGCTGCCGTTAGTGGCGTAGAGCTGGTAGTCGGAGGGTATAGCCTTTTTTACTTTGGGTGCGGGAAGTACGGAGATAGCTGCTCCCGTATCTACCAGATAATGCTGCCGAGTGCGGACGTCTGTCACGAATAGGCGGTGAAAGCCTGCCATGGGTACCGCTCTGACCATGGTGACTTTTAGTTTCCCCGCCGGTGTGGTAGCGTCATCAACCCACCTACAGGGCCTGCGACATCGTTATGCTTCCTTAACAAATCTGCCGTGGTAGAAGCATAGCCCCTTATGATTAGATTCGGTAGTTGGTTTTGGTCCCTGGTATCGCAGAGCGGACCCGTTTTCTTCACGTCTGCTCATTGCCTTGGCCACTACGGTTACTTGTTGGGTGAGCTGTGCGATGGGTGTCTGGCAGTCACAGCCGGAGCGTGGCAGGCTGGCCTTGGGGGTCGATGCGGGCTGGACTGTGTGTATTGCGGTAGCTGAACTTAAGTCCATGATTTTGTCCGCTATGAACATCAGTTTCGACAATTTTACCTCGTAGTGCGATGCCAGTATGTCGCGTACCCTGTCTGGCAAGGCGCGTAGCCAGAGGGTGTGAATGACGTCCTCAAAGGTCGTGGGTCCTGCCAGTGACTGCATTTGCCGCAGGAGATGTGACGGTTTCTGGTCTCCGAGGTGTGTCTCTTCCAATAACCGGATCAGTCGTCTGTAGTGGCTCTGGCTGTATGTTTCGATAAGACGATCCTTTAAGTCTTCGTAGGGACTATCGCTTGGAGAATACGCTAGGTCTGCGAGCAGTGTTAGAACCCTGAACGGAAGCTGAGCGTAAATATGCTCCGATTTGGCCTTAGACAAAGAGATCCGGCTCGTTGAAAAAATATTTTAGACCTGCAAGAACCATAATCTTGGGTCTTCTTCGTGAAACTCTTGCAGTTTGCACGTCCGTGCAATGGCGTGTACGGTTACATAGCATGCTTCGTCGGACGGGGCTGGAGGGTCGGCCATCATAAGAAAAGGTTTCTTCTATCTTCTCGATCACGTCGGGGTCACCAGTTGTCGGGTTGTCACTAGGAGGTGCCTGATCACCTAGCCCTGGTGACAAGTGTGGATTGTTCGAGTTAATAACATGGACAATCGTTCTAGGACGGCGTTAATATCTGACTCCATTTATGATAGGTATGTTCCCCGACAATGCACTATGTTCAAGAGAAGAGGTACAGAGGTTTCATAAAGAAAAAGGCAAGTTTTTCAAAGTTCGAGCGGGAGCCCAGCAGCGTCACAGGTACAAGTCGTCAGAGGGTCTGCAAGTAGACTAAAAGACAGGGTGACAGACTCAGAGGCGACGAGGAGAGAGCTGTTTACGACTGCCGGCCCCGCGCATGGTTTATTGCTTAAAACTTGTACAATGATTTACATTATATATGCACCAGAGTATAGGGTGATTTAACTTATGTAGTTAGCGGTCGCTACAGTGGTAAATCTTGATTAGTATAACGCCAGACTACAAATGTTGTGTCATCCAAATAAAAACCTTAAATAAATTTTATTATTACCTAAACTTATTATTTCTAAATATTTCCTGGCCATAAAATTTTCAGGTTTGTAGGCAATAATTGGTTATATTTATTTATAGTAAGGGTGCCCCAGAATTACCGCAAGATTTGAATTTGCCGCCATTTGTGCATCAAAGTGCTGGCAACCCTAAAAAACAAAAGAATTTGACAGCTGACAGTTAAGGGTTAAACGATAAAACAACGTGTCTTTATTGTTGAATATTATCTCAAAAATAATAAAAGTTTGGCGGCCGCAGTTCGAAAATTTCATACAAAATATGGTCGGGATAGTGTTTTGACTTCATCAACTCTGAAGAGATTAATTGAAAAATTTAGGGAGACTGGATAAATTGAAGACACTAAACACACTGGTCGTCCAAAAACAAGCCGTTCAAATGTCAATATCGAAGCAGTGCGTGAGAGTGTGTTGAAAATCCAGGATCATCAATGCGGCGTCGTAATTGACAGTTATTTGTGCCGAAATTGGATGATATTGATGTGGCCAATATGTGGTTTCAACAAGATGGTGCCACATGCCATACAGCCCATGAAACAATTCAAGTACTGCATGAGACATATCCAGGTCGTGTATCTCTGGTTTCGGTTATCAGAATTGGCCCCCTAGATCTTGTGATTTAACATCTTTAGATTTCTTTTTATGGGGTTATTTGAAGTCAAAAGTGTATGTCAACAAGCAAAATTTCGCCAAAATAGTGCGTATGTGCCAGCAAAGTCGTGGAGGCCATTTGCCCGATGTGTTATTCCATAAATAACCCTATCCTATTTACTTTATAATTCAATAAAAAAATAACAACAAAAATACTAAAAACTGTGTTTTTTATTTAAATCAAATCTTGCGTTAATCCTGGTGTGAACGCGGATAAATTAGCTGTGAGATCACCAATATTCAATTTTAGGTCAGAATTAGAACGAACGAGTTTTCAAGTTATTTCTCTGATAGAGAACCAACAGTGGACTGTAATATCAAATAACGACGACAAATACTGAAATCGAGTAAAACATAACATCAAATTATATTAATAATCCATAAATTAGATTCGATAAATTTTAAACTTACCATCAATAGCAGAATCCCGTCGCCGCTGACCCGTCTCTCTGTAAGGGAAAAGGGGTAGTTTTCGGGATCGGATAGATCGAAATTGAAAAGGAAAATTTTAGAAATCAATCCCCTTTTACCTGTCCGGCGATCGGCCCAGCCTCGGGTAGTAGCTTCTGGCCTAATGGATGGTTTCTGACTGTTTTCCTCGATTTCAGGCGAAGGATACAAACAAAACTTCAGACCATGTATCTGTTATGACTATCATCAGATTACAACCGATAACCTAGGATTCGACAAATTAATCGCATAAGTTAATCTCGACAATCGACAAATTCTGATGTTACTCCAACTAAGCTACGATCCAAAGTGACCGGTTTCGACAAAACCCCCGACCGGTGTCCAACGCACGAAGTCCCTTCTTTATCTCATAGGTAGCAGCAGCAGCGATAGTCAACGAAATGAAATTCTTCTTATCATTTGAGTGTTTTTCAATAGAGCCTTGTATTCTATATTGCTCAACCAAATTTTGTTATTAAATTTTAGATTGGCTCAAACACCTGGGACACCCTTTATATATATGTATAAGTTAAGGTTCGGACGTCGTAGGCAGCCAGCCTAATCCTTAAGTCATCGGGATGTAAACATCCCGAATGTATTTAGAGAGGCTTTAAAAGCTCAAATAAAAACAGTCTTGTGACAACTCTCGTTCAGTAACTACATTCAACCTCTTTCCTTTTTCTTCTCGTTTTTCGTTGACGATCGTTAACTGGTGCCGAAACCCGGGAGCGGAGTGGGTTCGAGTCATTAACGTGCGAGTTGGTTTTTTTTTTTTTTTTCCTTCTTATTCACTTTCGTGTGATTTAATTAAAGTAGGTAATGTTGGAATTGCGGCCGGCAGCGTTTGAAGTTCCACAGTTACCTAAAGAAACCATGGCTGAAGCCCATGCGAACACACTGGCGTGGATGAAGGTGCGGGCAGTGACGTCACAGGACATGAGGAAAATGATCTCAGACCTCGAAAAATTTTCTGGGGAAATAGGTGAGTTAAATCATTTTCTCAAAGGTGGAGATAGGATTATGGAGAGGATACAAGCCAAGATGGACGAAGGGTTACTCGACCCAGGTGACGCTAAGTCAATAAAGGCAGACCTGGTGTGCAGGGTGAAAAGGAAGGTGCTGAACCTGATACAGGCGGACGAGGAAACCCCGTGGGAGATAGTAAAGACGAGACTGAAAAAAGCATATGGGGGGGGACGATGGACCCCAGAGGAGGATATATTCCAAATGTTTCGAGAAATGAAATCTCCGAGACAGAATAGTGGACAGTATGCTGCAGTCCTGGTTGTCCGCTACAATAAAATAAATGAGAAAATGAGGGAGACAACTAGCGCCGATGAAGTGGAGGGCAGGATGGGATTCCTGTCAACAATCTTAAAGGTACAATTAGCGAAGGAGACGGGAAGGAAGGAAGGGTTCCCTAATGAGCGATCGTTCCTCGAATGCGCCCAGGCGATGATAGATGCTAGCGCAAGGGAAGAAGAAGTAAAAATGAACGAAGATGACAACGATTGGAGCCAGATCCCATATAGGAGAAACAGGACCCCAAAAGCAGTGTGGAGGAGACAGGAAACGCCGTTTGCCGGTAGAGACAGGGGAGCGACAAGAGAGAGAAGATTGGGAGTGACGAGGCCTAGGTACGCACCTCGGAAAGAAGAAAGGAAATGTCATGGTTGTGGAAAGACGGGCCATCTGGTAGCTCAGTGCCCTCGCACTAAGTGCTTTGAGTGTGGGGAAGAAGGACACATAGCAAGACAATGTCCATACTTGTTTCGTAGAAGGGAATTTCACAAAGCAGAACCAATGGAGGTGAACAACCAGGAAATCCGGGAGAGGCGGAGCGCGACACCAAGAGAAATTGGATCATCGGGCGACGAGTCATCAGGGACGTCGGAGACAGACGGAGAGGAGTCGAAGCGCAGCGGGAGCAGACGACGAGAGTGGCAGAAGAATCCCTCGCGCAGATGGGAGCGGCGTACGGAGGCCTGAGGAGAGTGGCAGCAGAGAGGCGACCGCATCCTAAGGTGCAATACAGTGCGGGAAAGGATGTGTGGTTTGCCAATTATCGAGTTCGGGAAGGGGGAGAGGTGCCTCATTGATACTGGCAGCACCAATACAATAATATCTCGTGGTGCGTTAGAGAGGTTGCGTAGAGGAGAGAGGGCACACCAGATCAAGGTATGTAAGTGTAAATTACTTACTCTTGGGGGACCCTGCGAAGTAATGGGAGAAGCGGGACATAAAAGTACACGTCGTGGAAGACATGCCACGGGAATACCAGATAATAGTGGGGTGTGATTTACTGGGAAAAGTAGGCGCGCGCATCGAAAACGAGGGGGAGAACTGGAGGATCAAAATAGGGAAGCGAACCTATCGAAGCCGGGGGGGCGTAAGGGGCGAAACGGAGCAAATAGGAGCGGTTAAGAGAGTGGAGGATTGGAGGGAGAGTCTGAGGAGCGAGTTTAGGGATATTTTTTTCGCTGAAGGGGACAAGCTAGGAGCAACGGGGAAAATGCTACATGAGATCCCGTTAAAAGTAGAGCGGGTGACGTATGTGAAGGAGAGGCGGTATCCGCAAGCGCTCAGACAACACATTAGAAAGGAGATCGAGGATCTCAAGCGCCAAGGTATTATCAGAGATAGCACGTCTCCGTATAATAGCCCTTTGTGGGCAGTGAAAAAGAAAAGTCGACCGGGAGAATGTGAGGAAAAATACCGAGTCGTGGTGGATTTTCGGAAACTTAACGATAATACCCTGGACGAAAAATATCCGATCCCGCGGTTCGAAGACATCCTAGACAGACTAAACGGTGCAAAAATTTTTAGCACATTGGACCTAAAAGCAGGGTACCATCAGATCAAACTAGCTGCGCATGACCAACATAAAACGGCGTTTTCGTTTGAAAGAGGGCATTTTGAGTTCACGAGAATGCCGTTCGGTCTCAAAAATGCTCCAATAACCTTTCAGCGTCTCATGGACGAACTTCTGAGAGGAATGGACGAAAATATGTGCCAAATTTACATGGATGACCTGCTGATCTTCAGCCGAACGGAATCGGAACATATTCAACACCTCCGGAACGTATTTGAGAGATTAAGGGATTTCGGGTTGAAACTGTCAATAGACAAATCGTCACTGGGGCAGGAGCAGATTAGTTTTTTAGGGCACACAATCTCACAGGAAGGGGTTCAACCAGACTCGACGAAAGTAGAAGCGATCCAGAGAATGGAGGTGCCAAAAGATGTAAAAGGGATTCGGAGATTACTGGGCACGCTCAATTACTACCACCGTTTCGTGCCGGACATGGCAGAATATATGGTACCCATTAACAATTTACTACGGAAAGGAGCACGGATAATGATCACGCCGCTGATAGAGCAGAATATCCGCAAATGCTTGGCACGTTTGCAGGAGGCGCCGATTTTGGCTTTCCCTAACTTTGAGAGGGATTTCACGATCACCACCGACGCAAGCGACTATGCCTTGGGGGCAGTATTGTCACAGGAAGGCGAAGACGGGGAAAGACCGGTGGCTTACGCGAGCAGACGCCTGACGGACACGGAGGCGCGGTACAGCGCTCTGGAACGAGAACTCCTCGGGATAGTGTGGGCCATTGGGCACTTCCGTCCGTATGTATTTGGCAGAAGGTTTCGAATACATACGGATCACCGACCTCTTCAATGGGTCGGAAAACTCAAAGAATCCTCCTCAAGGGTAACAAGGTGGAAGGAATTCTTAGCCCAATACAATCTGGATATTGTATATAAGCCAGGCAAAGACAACGTCGTGGCAGATTGGCTGTCGCGCGCTATTATGGTGAACGCCATAGAAGAAGGGGAAACATCGAGCGGTATGAGGCATTTCATTGAGGAATGGACGCCTGGAGAAGCGGGCAGGAGCAGCACGCGGAAAGATAGTGACAGGAGTGCGGACACACCATCAGACGAGTCTATAGGAGAGAGACCGCGTGATATGGAGACGACGGACGAAATTATCAATGATTAGCGGAGACAGATCATTTGGAAAACTCAAACATCGGGTGCTCTGAAAATACTCCATAGTACGTACGGTAGGAGTCAGATCGCGACGATTTGGTCACCACCGGGAGTTCGAGGAGATCAAATTTGTCAGGCTCTCAAGGACGTGTCCAAACCCGGCAAAACACACCATTTATTCGTGGGCAACGAGACTGTGTGGGACAAAATTAAAAAGCTGTGGCAGAAAGAGCTGTTGGGGGTGGATCGCTCGTTCATTCGGTGTCTTTCCGTGGTCCAAACCCTGCGGGACGAGGAGCAGCAACGCGAGGTAACACTGGCGTATCACCAAGGAAAAACCAACCACCGCGGTGGGCAGGAGACGGCACAAGCACTACGAAGGCGCTATTTTTGGTGGGGGATGCAGCGGACTATTCAGGAGGTAATCGGAGCATGCGAAGTTTGTCAGAAGACGAAATATGATAGAAATCCCCCGCAGGGACTCCAGGAGGAATCACCCACGGCAGAAGCACCACTGACGGAGATTCAAGTGGACACCTTCACGTGGCGGGGTTTTAAGTGGGTCACTATCATCGACCCATTTAGCAAAGTGGCTATGGCCTACGCGGTGGGAGACAAGTCATCAGATTCCATATTACAAGCCCTCAACACATGGTTTCAGTTCTACGGCATACCAGAGAGGATCTCGTCGGACGGGGGACGGGAGTTTGACAATGCAACCGTGAGAGCCGAAATGCAAAAACGGGATGTGGTATGGCATTTTAATACCCCTGGGCATCCCAAGAGCAGGGGAACCATCGAAAGGTTACACAGCACCCTCAGCGACCACTTACGCGTGTACCAGGTGGATAAAGGCCTGTCGGCGAACGTAGCGATGCCAATGGCGGTTGCGGCATACAACCACTCGATACATGCCACGACGGGGTTAGCACCCTTCGAAATTTTGTTTGGATTACGAGTGAGACCGAGGAACTGGCCAGAGACGGTGGCGGATGAGGGAATGGTGGCACAGCTCCATAACACCCACATACAGCTCGGAAAGATGTGGTACAAAGTACGCGATAAGATTATGCGCGAAAAATCCAAGCGCGTGGCACGGGCAAATTTGAAGGTGCGGGATCGCATAGGAGCAATATCGATTGGGACCGTTGTGTACAGAAAAGTCGTGTCAAATCGTAGTAAGGAACTTGTTCGGTATGAGGGGCCCTTTAAGGTCATCATAATTCGGGAACATAATCTCGTGACCGTCGAGAGTATGACCACCCCAAAGAAGAGGCGAACCGTTCACATTGAACAGTTGAAACTCCCAACACAGGGGGGAGGGTGTTGAATGTGCGTAAGATGGTGTGCCCTCGATCCGATACGGAGCAACTGATCCGGAATCATATGTTTCACATGTTCACATTCACATGTGCTGCTCAGAGAGAGTTTTTGTTTTCATTATTTATATTGTGGATGTTCCATTTTTTTTTTACCTGGCAGCCACCGGGTCCAGGGCGAATGTATTATTTTTTGTTATTATTATTTTTGTTTTATTTCTGTATTATCTCTTTTCTTTGTTTTTTTGTGAGGACTATGAATATATTAGACCGTAAACGTGATGTAAGGGATTACAGGCTGTGTGCTGAGTGCGGCGGACCTTGGAGTTTACGAAGAGATATGCGTAAACTGGCAGGGGGGAGTTAAGGTTCGGACGTCGTAGGCAGCCAGCCTAATCCTTAAGTCATCGGGATGTAAACATCCCGAATGTATTTAGAGAGGCTTTAAAAGCTCAAATAAAAACAGTCTTGTGACAACTCTCGTTCAGTAACTACATTCAACCTCTTTCCTTTTTCTTCTCGTTTTTCGTTGACGATCGTTAACTTATATAAAAGTAAATATGTACTGCATATGTTAAAAATTTTCAGGTTTGTAGGAAATTAGATTGTATGCAGTTAAAAAAGTTACTTTTTGTTTTACTGTTTATTTCGTTACACCAAACAAAAAATTTCAGAACTGGATGGGATTTAGCTTGTTCCTCACCCAGCTAACTGTCCAGACTTGGCACCTTCTGACTTCCACCTGTCCCGGTCAATGGCTCACCATCTTGAAGGAAAAACCTTCAATTCTCTAGGCGAGGTTCAAAATGAAGTCTTCCGTTCAAAACCCAAAGAGTGGTACTGTGAAGGAATCTGACAGGAAGCCTCGAGATGGCGACATCCCATAGAACACAACGGTATATACTTAGGATATTGAAAACTAGTTGTGTTAAAACTATTTTTAAATTAGCAAACATTTTTTTATGACTCATTCCATTATAATAATTCTTATCATTGCATTTAAAATTTAACTAGATGGATAAGTTTTATTCATTTGCCGGATAAAATTTAGTCGAATTTAATATTTGCCTCTTTTCTATTTGATACCTTGATTGATGTATCCCGTCAGCTACACGTGTTTCAATTTTTATAATTTGCGTTTCCGAGTTATGTCATTTTGAACTTTCAAAGAGATGATTTCAAAACAAGTTTTATGGAGTTAGCTGCGTTTGGTTATTCATTATGCTGAATCCGTTGTTTAGCAATACAGTGGAATCCCGATGTCGGGGGGTGTCACTAGGGGAGTGCCTAATCACTCTAGCCCTGGTGACAAGTGCCGATTGTTGTAGTTTATAACATGGACCATGTTCCATGTAGGTGTTAATATCTGACTCCATTTATTGATAGGGATGTGTTCCGACAATACACTGTGTTCAGGAGAGAGGTTCCGAGGTTCATAAAGAATAAGACCAGTTTTCAGAGTTCAGGTGGGAGATCGGCAGCGTAATAGTACAAGTCGTCAGAGGGTCTGCTAGAGGCTGTGAGGTGACTGACTGCCCAGAGGTGTGGCAGAGAGAGAGTAGACTAGTAGAAGATTCCAGGGCCCCGGGGCCCTGGAGTATCGCGACTGTCGAGATGCAGAGACTGGAGAAGAGTAAAGAGTGAGCCTACCAGTCTCCACCAAGGCCTACCAGCCAAGTGGCCCTGGCGTAAAGCGACAAATAGTGCGGCTGAGGAGACTAGGAAAAAGAGTGTCTTTACAGGGTGAAACTTTCTGATATAAATGTTTTATGAAGCCCAGGTGGCCAATCCCTCTTGATTTTATTGACTGTTGGTCTAAAAGGGTGTGCTTTATGATGTCACACCTACCGAGCTACGTGACCGCTCGTCCCCTAAAAGACTGTTTCTGGCATGATTTTATGACCACCAGAGGTCTACCGTTGGTTTTATTAGGTGCAGGTGGCTAACCCTCTCAGGTTTTATTGCAGGACCTTCGTCCCTCTGTTACTTGTTTCACGACTACCGACCTCTCTATGATTTATTACAAGAAGTTTACAAAGATTGCATTTATATTATAATACATTAGTTGTACCAGAGTAATTTACATATGTGATTGGCAATCGCTACACCCGATTATTCGTATTTCCGGTTAATTCGCACAAATTTGCCGGTCCCCAGAGAAAATCCCGGTAAGTGGTATAAAAACAATGCATTTCAGTCCCCTCGGTAATTCGTATTATTTGTATGCTTGAAGTCACTTAAAACGTCTTATAATACGTATTTTCAGCTTAAAAACCTCGTTAATTCGTACTGTTTCAAGAAAGGGAAAGAGGACAGTGAGAGACCAGAGAGCTGAATGAGTGCGAGATAAATGTTTTCTATGAAATCCCATATGTAATTCGTACTCTTTTTACTGAATGGAAATAAGGAGAGGAGAGAGGGAAAGTTTTAGGAATTGTACTAACCTTTTCTTTCGTTTCTACAGTTCAGTCTCGTTTTCGTTATCGTTGTGACACGTTACCATGCCTTCGAAAAAAGTTAGCCTCTCTACTAAAGAGAAACAACAAACCATAAAGACCGTGGCCAGTGGCTTTAAGAAAATTGATGTATCCAAGCGTTTTAATGTCCCTTGTTCCACAATCACATCATTCCTGAAGAACAAGGACAAAATCACTTCCCAGACATCAAGCAGCAAGTAAAACGCTTCAAGAGTGGTGATTACCCACAACTTGAAGAGAACTTAAAAAAGTGGTTCACGCAAGCAAGTAATTTAAGTGTTGGAGGAAATATAGAAAGGAATTGACAATACCCGCCTGCAAGGATTGCGTCAAAAAAAAATTATCTTATCTAGAACATAAGTACATATTTTTTATTTCATGTATTGTTTATTGTTTAGTTAGTCTTATGCAGGTTCATTGCATAGTTTTTATCCTTACTACATTGTACATACTTCTTAATACATACATGTTTGCATTAATACGTTGTTTAATTTTGTACTCCCGATAATTGGTATTCCCGATAATTCGTACCAAACTGCCAGTCCCTTGACAATACGAACTATCAAGATTCTACTGTATTATTATTCCACAAAACAGCACAGCTCTAGTTGTGCATTCTCTACGAGTCAGTTTGTTGTTAAAATAAAGAACTAAACTGTATTTTTATAAATGTAAATAAACACGGCAATGACGAATTAAAACACTAGATATTTAATAAAATTTAATCGGACAGCTTTAAGTTGCTTTCCTTCATTTAATAAATAAACAAATATTTATTGCTGTTGTAACAACAATATATACTAATTATACAATGATGGCTTTCCAGCAATAGAAATTTTAAGTGAGGTTTATGAACCTAACTTTTCATGCTGTGAAACTATGGAAAACCCAACAGAATAATGATTTTAAATATAAAGTAATAAAATATGTTTGATTATCTTATGAGTACAACGGTGGAATGATAATTAACTATTTATTTAATAATTAGTGGATATGTGAAATAAGGCATTTGTTTAAAAACGTTTTAGTTTGAGCGTGGAAGAATTGTTCATTGAATGTTAAATTATCTGGAATATTTAATTCATCATGCACATTTGCAATTCTTGTGTGGGGTAATTATTCTTGGAGGGTTAGGGCAACAGTTCATAAATGTTATTGAAATTTCGTATTTCAATTATTTAACATTAGTTTTTGAAGTATATTTCTTAAGCCTAGAAATTATAAATCACATCCAAACTGTTTACGGTTTAGTGTTTGGGAGGGTACAAAGAATTTGCTGTCCGATCACGGTACAGTAGGTTTCACCATCTCTGTTCTACTTTTCTCTACTCAATGCGTACTATATTCCGAATAGATAAACTAGATAAAGGAGTACAATTAAGTCCCCACCATGCCTTCATATCGTCATACAATACGGTCTGTGCCGAATCCCGCACGACCACACCGTCCATACTGCCGATGTCTCTCAAGAACGGAGATAACTAACCACAGAAGAAGTCGAGGAACACGAGGAGATGAACAAGGAAAATGCGCGGGAGTCCGGCCTGTGACAGCTAGAGAGCGCGCCAAGGAACCGAGTGCTGTGTGTATTGATTCTCAGACTTAACTCTGCAACGGCTTACGTCTCCTAGTTCCTCCTGTACAACTCTCGTTACAGATATATAAATGTTTATTTATTTATATATGCATATTTATATATGTTATTATTTATATATTAACCGTATAACAGTGTATAAGTAATGTATTCCCTTGTCTAGTGGAATTTTTAGAAAACATTTTATTACCGAGTACGACTCACAGGTCTACGAATATTTTTAGTTTTAAAAATGTGGTATCAAGGACCACATTTAGTGAATCAATTATGAATTTTTTTATTAACTAGTATTTATCTAAGTCAATCGGGGGGGGGGGGGGGGAGTAAATTCACTCGCTCATTTATACAGTATTTACAAACAGCCCAGAGTGCCCAAACCTCACTTTACAGAGAGCCCAAACCTCACTTCGGCGGTACATATACCAAAAGTGGTTCGATACAGAGAAGATTAGCATGGCCCCATGCGCAAGGTTGTTTTCATTAAGAAATTATGTCTGAACTGGTGAACTTGTGATGTCCTAAAAATATGGATGTAGGGGTCCACAGAGTCGAAAGCTTTCGAACAGTCCAGTGAAATCATAGCGGTAGCTCTGTTGCTCCGGACACTCGATGCGACGTGGTCTTGCAATCTCACCAGGTTGTTGTTCGCACTTAAGCCTGTGCTAAAACCAGTCTGCTCTGGTGGGATGACTTCTTGTGACTCGCAGTGCCCGGAGAGATGTACGTGGATGATTCTCTCGAACAGCTTCGAAGGTTGAGTCAGCAGACTGATGGGGTGGTAATGAGATGGCTCATAACCGCTTTTCGCTGGTTTCAGAAGGGGGACCAATACAGCGTGCTTCCAGTTCTGGGGGAAATAATGCAGCAGTTAAGTGCAGGAGTTCAATACGTTCGTTATGAATGAGATTCCTTTCCTTGGCAGCTGCTTGAGTAAGATGTTCTGGATGGAGTCCTGCCCTGGGGTCTTCTTGTCGGTCGTTCTTCGAATGATGGCTGAGACTTGTCTGTGTGAGGTCCAGATTTCGGTAGTGGTGGGTAGGGTGGAGGGGGGTCGAGGGCTCCTATTGGCTGTCCCTGGCCACGACTGACTTCTTCATAGTGACCGGCCAAAATGTCCGCTTGTTCGGTGGTGGGAATGAACTGCCCGTTCACGGCCAGCCTTACACCGTTCTTTTTGGATCGGCAGGTCTTCACAAGCTTCCACAATTGTTTGTGGTCACCGTGGAGACTGGTGAGGCGATCTTCCCAAATCGAATTTTTCCACTGGGCCATCAGGGACTTAACTTGGTTTGTGAGAGCATTTAAAACCGGTTTTAAGTCCCTGTTTTTGGTCCTGAACCACCTGTTCTTGATGTTATTACGCTGTCTTATCAGTTGTAGGATGTGATCCGGAGGTGTTCTCAGAGAAGGGGGCTTCGGAGAAAATTTCGGGATCGATGTATCGGCAGCTCGATCGTTGACGTCCTGTAACTGATAGATAGCGTAATCTATGTCCCAAGTGTGTCTCAGGGGCGTGATTGTGGGCAAATCGGTCTTGATGAGATGCTTGTAGAGGTCCCACTTGGCCTCATCATACCTGTATCTAGAAGCAGGTGGCTCTGGCACGTCGCTTTCTAGTTCATAGAGAACAGGCCGATGGTCGGAGGTGGTGAAATCTAAGGCGGAGCATCCGGTGACCTGGTGTGGCTGTTGTGTCAGAAGCAGGTCAGGCGTGGAGGTTCTGTCTGGGTTAGCGAAATGACGGAAGGTGGGCAATCCTGGGTGGATGACCGTAAATGGAGTTTTAGTGATGTAGCGGCCTAGGCCGTTTGCCCTAGTACTACTCCACCAGCTGTGGTTCGCATTTAGGTCACCCACGATGACGTGCCTTCGGTCATGAGCTATCGTAGTGAGCAGGAGCTTATACGGGTCGCAGACGGCTTTCGGTCTTCTGTAGACTCCTGACACGATGTAGTTGTTCGTGAGCCGTAGCTGGAGCGTAACTACGTATTGGTCGGGGCCTAGGCTGACGGGTGGGGGCAGTCTCCTGCAGGGTATTCCGTTTTTAACCAACACCGCTACTCCTCCAGAGATAGTTTCAGTCTCTTGGCGGTAAGCAGTATAACCCGGGAAGCGGCAGAAGTGTATCTTCTTCAACCGGGTATCGGTGAGAACGACAACGTCTGGTGAATGGCACCGTAGAATTACTTCTACGTCGGCTTGTTTGGGCCGAAGGCCGCAGACGTTGTAATTTTAAATTACGTGCCCATTCATTTAGATGTTTGTTTTTTGAATTCGCTCATCATCTGCGTTACCGCATTGGTTAACTTATTCATGGTCGCGAGCAAGCTGACCAACACGGACATCAAGGCATCGTTGTTATTATTGTTACTGTTATTGTTATTGGGCTGTGGTAGGGGCTCTGGGAGAACTTCCGGAGCCCTGGTGTTTCCTGATGCCATCTGGGCATAGGAGGCTGTCTGTCGTGGTGGAGGGGGAGCAGGCTGGTATGTGGCCCTTCTAGGTCCGGCTTTAATGTTTTGTGCCTGCTTCTTATTCTCAGTGGCCTGTAGGAGCTGCAATCTGTGGGGACATTATTGGAAAGAGGCTACGTGGTTACCCCCGCGATTTGCGCATTTCAGGGGAATTGAGGCGTCCCTGGGGCAGTCTTTGGTTTCGTGAGGCTCGCTACACCTCACACATTTTGCCTGTTTGAAGCAGTACCGCCTAGTGTGGCCGTACTCTTGGCAGTTAAGGCACATTGGAATGCCCCTTTTATCGTGAGATCACTCTAAAGAGCACATTATTTGTATGTCGGAGTTGCTTCAAGCTCTCCGCCTTTAATGTATGGTCGCCGATGACGAGGACTGGCTCGATATCGGTCTTCCCGCCATTTTGGTCAGTACGTCTTAATCAATATATATTGACTATGTTGTTACCCACGCTATTTATGTGGGCTTTTATCTCCTCAATCGGATGAGAGAGATCAAATCCATGCAACAAAAATTTTTTGTTGGGCTTTGTGCCACGGGGAGCAAATGTGTGAAAGGGAATTTTTGATTCTCTTATTGCAGCAATTGTTCAGCAAAAACTTGTCGGCCACGCTGTTACAGAGGACCTTTGTGTCCTGCTGCGTTTGTATTATTTTAAAGTTACGGACGTTAAATTCAGCTAAGAGCCTCGTGAGGTCGTAGCTGTTAAGACGACCAAGCACTAAGGGGGGTGGCGATTTAGGGGCAGTGGGGGCGGCAGATGTGCTGGGCTCGGATTGTGATGCCGAGTCAAGGGGGGTAAATGAGTTAGATGTACTTACTCCGAGGGCTTGCGGGAGAGTACGCTTGCGGCATACTCTCTTGGGTTGTTGAAATTCATCAAATGAGACTCCAGTTCTTCATGGCTAATCTCCATGACCATAGTACGGGGTTTTTTATTCTTCCCCATTTCGGGACCGCGGTCCAAAAATTCACTAATTGTCGTTAAATTTACCTTATACTCCTGGCTGGTGAGGTATCCTTCAGCGTCTCTTCACACACACTGTTCACTAAGTCTATGCACTGTTATTGTCTAAATGTTTTTAAAGCACAAACACTTTGCAAAAGGCTAATGTTCAACAAGCACAAAGCAAACTCAAAAACACGTCCTTCCTCAACGAAGGATAGAACGAGAATGTTTTGTTTTGATTTTTGAAAATATTTCCGAAACGCTGACAAGTAAATAAGTCCCAAGGTTTTTGTTCGAAGTTTTATTTTCACTTAATAAAAAGAAAAAAAATCAAATGAGCAAAATCTGAACATGAAGAAAGATGCTTAAACTACATTAAATACCTGATTGCCATTTTCGGATCAGATTTATAAAATATTTTCGATTTTATACACCTGCTGCAGTCCCTTATCCATGGGGAAAAATTGTATGATTACATCTCAAATAGGCAAATTTGACTTGGGAAAATTTCAAGTGAGAAAGTCAAATAATTGATACGAGGACGAGACCTGCTTCTCATTGTATCTTTTTTTTTGTATACATTTGTACATATTGTATATTTTTGTATATATGTGTAGGCATACATAAAAGATGTTTATACAAAGTTACTTATACAGGTGTGACAAGAGAGAATATACAAGGACAAGGAGCACTCGAGCTCGGTAGGTCAACAGCAAGGATAGATAGGGCTCATTAGGGCACAGCTCTCATTAGGCCCACTCCGGCAAATGCACATTTTTCTTTATATAAATAGATCCGTAGATATATTAATTAATGTACTATAGCTTCCATGTATGGTTATTTCTAAGTTATATATTGAATCTGACACTTTTGGTTTCAGTACCAAAAATTTTTGGTAAATCCAGAAAAGAGAATGACAGATTTAGTCCGCCAAGGCCACTACGAGTCTTATTTATCACTTAAATTTCGAATTTCCACGAATAAAAAAAAAGTTTAGGCAAAAATGACGCCCTTTGTCCAACGTTCGGAAATGTAATAAATGAAATTAGTTTCTTCATCATAGGCTATTAACATAAAGTAAGCTATAATTTTAATTTGTTTAAAAATCTGATCTATTTAAAGCAAAAACATTTTTAGCTGACAGTTTCAAAACGTTCAAAACAGAAAATTCACTTACTCCGCAATGTCGTTTACAAAAAGGATTTAAAGGTAAATAGTGCTGAAAAATCCCATTAATACAAAACCTCCTTTTCGAAAAATAAAACGCATATTAAGACTATAACTTATTATATTATTTTCACGTTTATTTCATTCACGTTTATTAAATCAACATACATACAATCAGCTTAGTGTGGATTGTTGTGTTATGTACCTTTCACGTTTTAGATTAACCGGTTTTTTCTAGCAAAATATTGTAGAACGTGTTGAAACAGAAAGTACTGTGGTCGATTAAAAGTGTGTTTCCATCTAAAAGAATTCTTTCAATAGATTTTTTTATTTCAAAACCCCTTTATAGATCAAAATTTTTACATTTAAAAATTCTCGATTTACAAATTTCTCCTCTTACTGCATACGCAGATGCAATCAATAGGACAGTCCGCATGACGAACTTATAACTATTAGTCGTCGATTCAGTTCCAGTAACTTTTCAATAACTGTTACACGGTTACACGACATTGAGTGGAACTGGTTCGTAATTAGAGATTATCTCTCTGGGATAGGGGATATGAATTGTTCTATTCATAATATTTAAATGTATGGATTTAATGTGATAATCGTTTACAGACATTATTGTAAACCAGGCTAAGTTCCTTTCCTATAACGGTTATTCAGTGACAAGGTTCGGAACCGGTTACCCACAAGAGATACGGAGGCACATGAGACAGCCCATCTGTTCCAAGCCCAGATCTAATTTTCCTAACCCAGGGCCTACCCTTCAGATGGTGGATCTTACCTATTCTTCTCAACCTTCAGCCTCTCTTAACAAAAAAAGAGACAGGGAGTTTGTTCAATGTTTTTCACACTTACTGAAAATTGAAATAAACATTTCATCTAACGTCGAATATTGGGGTGAATTGATTTATTTGTTAACATGCCCAACGCATTTGTCTGATCATGACGCCATTCTTCTTATTATTATTATTATAAAGGTCATTGAAAGTAATCTGTGTAAATATAATTTTTTCTGTTTTCATAAAAAATAAATTTCTTCCTGCCAGTTCTCACCTCACATGTGGAGGACAATTTTCTCACTAGTTTCTAATAGTAAATGGTACATTTCCTAGGGGGAGTATTGCCAAAAAAGAGCAGGATTCAGTCTATATAAAACCAGTGCTTTTAGTAGTTTATTTCTTAAATATTTTCACAATGACTACACAAAAACTAGAAATCAGATTCATAAAGTGTCAAAAAATCTGTTGGTACGTATACACAACAAAGTTTAATTCTTGAATAAAGTCCTTTGTTTGCCAAACAAGGTTCAAGGAATGCAAGTATACGTTGAAAATTGATGTGACAACCTCTTAATTAAGAATAATTAGAAGTTCCCCTCTTCTCGGCCCAGAAAATATCTATCTATGTTTCCATATTTTAATAATAAAGCTTATGAGGTATGTCAGAGAGAGGGGAGAGAAGCTAGTGGGGGAACCATCCCCACCACGGCTGCCTGCCTATATAATCAGACCGTATTAAAGGGGACCACAGAATCTTTGAGAAGGAAGCTGACGGTGAGCCTCAAGTTCAGTGTCAGCAGTCGAAGTGTACACATCTCTTCTGTCAGTGTTTCCCGCCATCATCTTCTGTCACCGTCTTACGTGGCCCAAGGTACATTTTATCGTATTTGTGTTAGTGTGTTTGTGACCGTGTTTTGTGCATGGGGACGGCACCCCATTAAAATATTTTGCTGTTTTTTAGACTCGTATTATTTTTTGGAAGTATGGAGATGGAGACCGATAGCTCCCGGAAGCGGTCGGCTTCACTGCTACAAGACTCGGAGATTACGGTGAAGGTGCAAAAGCCTACGAAGGCCAAAAATCCAACCAAAGTCGGAAACAAATTTCAAGCCTTGGCCACTGAGTCACTGGAAAGCCCACATCCGGTGGTTCAAGTGCCCAAGAAGCTGCCGCCAGTTGTTGTCTCCGGAGAGACTACAACAAACCTGACCCAACTACTCAAGAGAGAAAATATTAATAATTTCGCCCTCAGGAAAACGAAGGAGGGCGTCACTATTTACCCAAAGAAAGAAGACGACCGGGTAAAAATAATTAGCTTACTCCAGACAGGAAATAAGGAGTTTCATTCTTTTGCCCCGAGAGGAAAAAAGAACAAGAAGTACCTAATCCTAGGCCTAGATGTCCAGGAGGACATCAAGGAAATCACAGAAACAATTAAAGAGACAATACCGGAAGTCGTAGATGTGCGAAGACTACGAAAGAGCGACCCAACCGGAAGAAAAACGGATATTGCACCAGTGGATGCTGGTAACAGCAAACGCAAGCGTCACTCTACAGAATATGAAGAAATTACGTGCAATAAACCACGTCATCATACGTATTGTGACCTTCAAAGAAGAGAGAGGGCTTCCGCAGTGCTACCGATGCCAGGAATATAGACATACACGAAACCACTGCGGCCGGAAAATAAAGTGTGTGAGGTGTGCAGGCCCACACGAGGTGGCGCTGTGCCCCAGAAACGAGACGGCCCCGCTAAAGTGTTCCAACTGCGGCGAGGCACATCCCGCCACGCCCAGAGGCTGCGAGAAGAGAAAGAAGCTCCTAGCCAGAGTGAGGCCAGTTCACAACAGAGTGCAGCCCCAGCAGAAGAGGCAACACCCAGACGAATCACACTTCAGACCTGCTCCACCGCCATCTATCAACGCCTGGCAGAACCCACTCTTCAAGCCCTTTCAAAAAACGGCTCACCCTTCCGCATCGAGAGCTGCCCCCTCCACGTCGAGAGCTGTCCCCTCCACGTCGAGAGTGGCCCCCAGAAATTCCGAGGATTGTTCGAAAAATATTAATTGTGAGTACCTAGATCCTAGGCTAAAGTTTCTAACAAACGACCAGCGTCAAGACCTAGAATGTGGACCGAAATGGGTAACTGCCCTAGTCGATTTATGCAGCCAAATGTTCACAGCTATAATATCTGGTAATCAACAAAAATAGTAGATTACCAATTACTAAATTTTAACGTTGATGGTCTCCTGAGCAAAAAAGATGAGGTAGAAGTGCTGCTAGCGCTCTACCGACCAGATATTGTAGTTTTGACAGACACTAGGGTATCTGCACAATCGCTCCACATTAAAGGTTATTCAACTGCCATTGAAAGGGTTAATGGTTACGGAGGTGTTTTAATTGCTATACGCCTTGGTATCAATTGGAAGAAAGTGGCTTCACCACTGACTACAACTGATCCCAAGCTTCACCACTTGACAGTTAAGGTAAATTTGGGGAGACCCATTTACATTACCGCCCTATACAGAAGACCGTACGCGTCTCTGCAGCAGTACTCAGCCTTGCTCACGCGCATGTGCGCAGAGATCTAACCACTGGGTGGTGGGAGATCTCAACGCCAAACATACCATGTGGTATAACACCGTAACAAACAAGGCTGGGAGACTCCTGTTGAGAACGCCGTTTACGGTCGTTCACCCCCAGACTTTTACTTTTCGAGATAGAGGTAACCCACAAGCTACCTCGACGATTGACTTACTACTGACAAAACAACCCCACCGTATCACTAGTTGCACCGCCCTTGACTTCATTACCTCTGACCACAGGTCAGACAGTACTGTATGCAGCGGATGGTAAAGTGACGACCCCACGCTTCACAAGATACGACTACCGTCGTGCCGACTGGGATCTGTACCGGTTGCAAATTTACCATAACGTATGCAGGTTGTCAGTTCTCCGCATGAAAGAGGAAGTAGATCTTTAACTAACTTTCATAACTGATGTGATCATAGACGCAGCAAACACTGCGATCCCGAAGTACACTCCCATGCCACCGTCTCTGCGACCACCTCCAGACCACATTCTTAAAATTATTGCCTTGCGCCATAATTGGAAGAATAGATGGTACAGGATGAGATATCAGCGAGCCAAGGTCGTTGTGAATTCTCTCACAACGCAAATCCGGGGCTTGATGAAACTCTGGAAAACAGCGCAGTGGCATGAGAGACTTCGTAGCACTCACGGAGATCACAGAAAGTTTTGGAAGCTGTTGAAGACTACAAAAGGCAATACAGCCACTGTCCGTCTTCACGAAGGGGACAATGTTCTGACTGCTGAGCAACAAGCAACAAAACTGGCCGACCATTACGCTGAACAGAACCACATGTTTGTATCACCAAAGAAGCTCAAGGCAATTCTTCGCCAGTGTCAGGGAAACCGAGCACCAGGGCACGACGGGGTACAAACAGTGCTGCTCAAACAAATGCTGAGGAGAGGGATAGTATAATTAGCAAACTTATACAACTCTTGTATGAGATTTCGGTACTTTCCTGACACATGGAAACAAGCCATCTTGTTCCCATTACTAAAGCCAGCCAAGAGCGGAGATCACACAGCCCACTACCACCCGATCAGTCTGCTACCACAGATAGGGAAAATCTTTGAGAAAATTCTTTTGAATTATCTCAAAGATTACTGCTCGGAAAACAACATCATTCCACCAGAGCAGACTGGATTCCAATCCAGTATGAGCTCAGAGCACCCCCTTATGAAGGTACAGTCAGAGGCTAGCCATAATATGAATAGAAACATAGCCACGGCTATGATATCTCTAGATTGCACCCAAGCCTTCGACTCGGTGTCCCACGGGACACCGTGTCAAATGCTCTGCGACCGGGAATGCCCGGAGCAACTCTATTCAATTCTGGCTAGCTTCCTGAAAAACAGATCGTTGCGGGTGCGGGTGGGTGATAGCTTAAGGGATAAGGGAAATAGCCCACTACCTACTAGTTACATAGTAGGAACGGAGGAAAATTCACCAGCCAACAACCTAGTATATCTGGGAATTAAAATGGACAGACACCTCCATTTTAGTAACCATTTTACGAAGAAGTTGAAGCGAACACGCACGAGGTCTTATCGGCTTACGCACTTATTGACTTCCCCCAATCTATCACTGCGTCTCAAGCTACTGGTCTACAAGAGTATACTAAGGCCTATTCTGCTGTACGGTGCACCACTTTTTCGTTATCTGACGTATACGACAGCTCTGCGACTCCAATAATTCCAAACCGGTATACTAATGAAAGTGGTCAGAGGTACTTCATTCGAGCAACAGATCAATAGTGAGCTTCACGAGATCTTTGAGCTGCCTACGGTGGATGAGTTCATTTAACGTAGACATATCAAATTTTTCGACTTCCTGCAATACTTGACAAACCCGGTGTTTAACACGATAACCCCCGCTCCGTTCCCCCATCGATGGCAGGACGCTGTCGCGGCTGGAACGCTTTAGTCTTAGGTTCTAGGTTTAGGTTTTAGTGTTAGTGTTTTCCACGGTCGCAAGCTGAAGGTGAGCCACATCACTTAGTGAGTGTATGTGTATTGGACTTATTAACAACAATCTGAAAGTATTATATTTTATGCACGCCTTAATATTCATCTGCGAATGCAGCAAGAAGAGACAGCTGTAATTCCAAATTTATTTTTGTCATTGTATATATATTTTGAAAGAAAAAAAAAAAAAAAAAAAAATGGGACCACAGAACATATAGAACCGGCACTTGGAACACAGCTGCTCTACTCAAACCATAGCCTTCTCATTCAATTACTTGTGCATCTCTCTCTCTCTCTCTCTCTCTCTCTCTCTCTCTCTCTCTCTCTCTCTCTCTCTCTCTCTCTCTCTCTCTCTCTCTCTCCTAGCCTCGCTTTGCTTTAGTCCGGCGTTGTCAAACCACACACCTTCCTAGTGGGAATATCTGCCTTCGTCTTGCTAAAACTAGCACCTCCTTGGGAGAGACCTCTCCCTCGTGGACGACGGTTGCCATGGCACTACAAACTTTACCTAGTAGCTTCTCCCACGGCTATTCAATTTGCTTCTCTCCGGTTCACACTAAACTTCGGGAACCGGACGGTTTTTGCCTACCCTTAGATACCGAGTGTGAATTTTTGGTCATTCCAAGACCACATAAACTACCTTTAAACCTACCCTGTTCCTCTTCTCCTGAACATGGTGCTTTGTTGGGGCACACCTTCTAAGATCTTATGGAGTCAGATCAAAGCGAATTACGCTGCACGCCGACCAGGCCGCCAGCAGAGGTGAAATACCACAGGCCCACCTCATATTATCTCTTTCAAGGCTTTCGCCGGACGGTGACTAGAGGTTTTAGCGACCCTAGCCCACGGCGGGCGTCCTTTCCCTACTTTGGGGATATTCGACATCCAACCCGACAAACATCATTAAACGAAATAATAAATATAACGAAATACCAAAGATAGTTCAGTTGCCCTCTGTCAACTAACCCGACTCCAGAATCCTAATTAAGCCAGACAGCGTGTTGAAAACAATTTGGCCATCTCAGCTGTTTTTCAAGTTGGAAACAGTAGATTGCTGTTATATTTTATTGCTGGAAACAGTAGATTGCTGTTATATTTTATTGCTGGAAACAGTAGATTGCTGTTATATTTTATTGCTGGAAACAGTAGATTGCTGTTATATTTTATTGCTGGAAACAGTAGATTGCTGTTATATTTTATTGCTGGAAACAGTAGATTGCTGTTATATTTTATTGCTGGAAACAGTAGATTGCTGTTATATTTTATTGCTGGAAACAGTAGATATTGCACATAGATGATATCACCTATCAGCCATGCGATCACAAACGATTGGTAGAATCACCGAAAAGCTTCCCCAAACCAGAAAACTTTTCTTGAAAAATTGTACTTCACCGGCAGGAAAACGGAAAATTTGTTGCCCTGAACTGTCAGTGACTTTGATCAAAAACAGAAACAGTTGTGGATAATGAAAAACAATGGGCTTGTCACAAGATTCAGACGACATAGCTCTGACACCTCCGTGGCAAAGTTTAGAAACTAAATGCCCCGTATTATAGCTTACAGGAAAATAGTAGAATCGGACTAATAAAAATAATCGGACTCATAAACATGAATTTGTTTTTATGTTTTTTTCTCAAAAACAATACAGGAACTTCGTCGGGGTCATGAATTGCCACTTTGTCTGGAAACTATCCTGACAATTCTCACCCCAGCTACAGTAATGATTATGACAGCCACTTGGGCAGTTGGTTGAGCACTAGGCTGGATGACAACAAAAACTGATCACTTATATAACTGTGGCAACAGAAGCTGTACCAACATAGCAAAAATGGTAAAATAGATAGTAAATTTAAGTAATAAAAAATATGCTTAAGTCAAATGATGAAACATTTCAGACAATGTTGTTTTATAAAATGTTGGCACCAAATGAGGAATTTTCCCAAATTTTGACAATTCCCACTGCATATGCAATGGTCACTCCGTTTCACCGAACTTGGGGTTTAGATGAACCCAATCGTGGCTAGTGTACTGTAAAAACTGATGGAACGATAGAGAAAAATAAATAACCCATTTTTTAAATTTAAAATATCTCATATGCTTGTTAAAACATGACGATTACTAAAATCACCGTTTCAAAAATAGATTAATGTAAATGGCTAAAATATAACCAGAGTTCCTATTGTTGGTTAACCAAACTGTATTTTGGATTTTATTGCGTTTTGGTACTAGATGTAAGCATACAAAAAATATCCAAACTTTATATATTAAAATAGCTTATGTGTATTTTCAATTCCCATGATCAAACATTGGTCATCATATTTTGGTTGATCCTCGTTGGTTTTTGCTCAGAAATGAACTGGTACTTCTGAACTGCCAACATTAGTTGTACACAAGAGTTCCCAATTCACGTGAACAAAAACATTTTATTCTACAATTTGATAGTTCTGCTAATGACGAATAATACTTTGTTGTTTTATTAAATAATGGCGCATCATTTGATAATTCAAAAGCTGGGGGGATATTTATGTACTATATTCAACACAGAATAATTTAAAAATAAACTTAATTGTTCGTCAATATAGTGTGGAAGACGGCCTTGGATTTGGCCAAATAATAATTAGACCGTCACTCAACCTCAATGGAACAAATGCAAATTCAAACAGAAACCCATTAGTAACATCAGCTGACAAATATCTGTTTATAAGTGCTGTGACCACAGCTTCCGCCAACTCCCCATTTTATAATTAATGGCAATGACAAATTACAGTTTTTAGAACTTCGCGTTGCGCTTCAGTTAAACGTTAAATTTATCCAGTTCGGCTTAACGTTTAATTTTGGCGCATGTTTCTGTCACAAAAATATGTTTATATTAACGGTAACTCAACTTTTTGGACTTCAGTGACCACTTTGGCGTCTGTTTATAAAAATGACTGGTACATTAAGAGGCTACGTAACATGCAAACCCTTCGTTGCTATACTTCTTCGGCCTGCCATAAAAAATAACATCACCAGATTTCATTTTTATCAAGATTCCAAACTTTTTCTAATCAGTTTCTGTGATTGAACAAACGATTTGCTACATAAGCACCTGAGGGCAACCCACTGCCACTGCACTAAGTCTTTAGCCCTAAATTTTTTGGTTTTGAAAGACGAGTTCAAAGTTTTTTTTGGGCTTACCTTGAGGCCAACTTCCTCCAGATGACGAGGAAGCATACGCTTACTTCAGCCCTATAATGCATACTTATGCTAAATTCTGTATCTGCCCCCTTTAATCAACTTTTATTTATATTTAAAAACGGCCATCATCATATTGGCTGCAGCCCTCTGTTCAGAGAATTTCGACCAAAAACTTTAAATGTTTAACTGTAAATACCTCTGGGAATCAGGAGCCACACCCGCAATTGAATTTAGGCGTAATACAATCTATCGGACGAGAATTTCATTATTATTTCTTATGATCCCACCATTCTTCAGCGAACTTGACGTTTAGAAGGGACCACACTCGATCTGAAAAAATAAAGGTAAAAATAAGATAGGGGATTGAAGTGGTATTCAATTATATATCATTTGACAGGTTAGAATTCTCGCTATACTATATTCAAAAATTATCCTGGATACATTCGGATACAAAAAAACTGTGTAAATTGAAAAATTAGAAAAAATATTACAATTTTTACTTGTTTTTTTCAAACTCTGTTATAACCTACATTGTTTCTCATTTTATTCCAATTTTAAATGAAACCTACTAACTTAAAATCCTTCGCAGAAAAAGTAATATTCTTCACTTCAAATCTTGCTAGATGTTATTTAAAACACTGGGAAGTTGTAATTAAATTGTCTATATCAACAGAATCACCTAATTACTCCCCTTGCACCGCTTATGACTCATCGCTCTGGAATTATTATTTTGGATAGTACCTATGAGGGGGGGGGGTTCTATTGTCATGAGATCATCAATTAATCGATTATATGAATTGACTTGTGTCCACTTGGCTTGTACTAGGTGATTCACTGTGCGATGTGAGCAACTGGACAGGCATAACCACTTACTATGGTTTAACCCTTCAAACTTTGAATTTTTCTTCGTTGCTCATCGTCGAAACTCAAAAAATATAATACTAAAAAGGGGTCCATAGAAAAATGTTTTTTTCGGACTCACCTGGAGTAGATAAACAACGGCCAAAACCGGTGGGCAGAAGTCCCCCTGCTCCAAGACCTATAAAAAATTAACATAAACAATCTAACCTAGAGAAAGTGAAATTCTTTTGTGTTGGATTTCATTCGATAGGTCCAGGTGTTGGATCGATGTTCCATATAGTCCAAAATTTAGCAACAATAATTTTAATGTAATATTATAAATAGGCCGATCCTGCCAATCATATTTGAAGATCGTTTAATCGGACCAACTGTCTCCGTGGTTGAGACGCTTTTTTTACGTTTCGTTTTGTTAACAATTTTTTTTATGATTTTTTTTGAGGTATGATCAACTTGTCTGCTACGTTTGCCCTGAAATATAATTCAAATATACTTTCTTCATTTCTTTTTTTCTATATGTCTATACGCCTAGTGTATATAAATTTTTTGGGTTTGAATCTCTCGACGTAAAATTTATATATTTAGTAATATATATAGTAGTGCGTGGTTTGGGGCATCACATAAGGGTATCAATAAATATGAATTCTAATAATAATTAACACATTTTTATTATCAAATAGATTATAATCTAACAGAGTTCGGAATTCATTTTTGGTATCTTCAGAAAGAAGTTCATTATTTGTACCTACTCACTTCATCTATGATTTATTTATGACTTACACTTTATTTATGAGTTTTTAAATAATAATAGGAATAATAATAATTAATATATTATAATAATCAAGGGATAATTATTATAACATCAACAAAACCCTTAATTGAGTGATACTGCACAAAGGTGATATTTGCTATTCAGATATACAATATTATTTTATAACGTTTCCTAAGCTTTTTACACCAGCATAAAATAAACATAATGTATATTTAGAACCCAAAAACGAAACCATAAGGGTTGTATTCATCTTTTGATTAACCCTCACCCTTCCAATGTTTTAGTCATGGCATGAAATCGCCCTAAATTCCTCAGTACCAGTAGGGGGGGGGGGGCAAGCTCTAAATCAAACCCAATCTGACTTTCGACAAGTCTGAATCCACTACCCTGCAATACACGATGATTTTTTTTTTAATATTCAGATTCGTTACAAACAGAAATAGACAAAGTTATTGTTTTTGTATCTATATCCTTTTGTTACAAATTTATATATGCAGAAAATATAGATTCTACAAACGAATCTATTTGCAATTGCTTCATTTTATTTCCTTTAGCTCGGCTACCTTTGATAGAAATTCTGTTTTCTACTAATAGTGTTCTGCGTTGTACAAAAGTATAATGACACATTAATGTTGATGGGGCTCATCTTATTGAGCATAGACTTAAAAATAACTTACATCTAACAAAAAACCTAAATCTTAACCTAAGTTTCCTGTTGCTATCGACGTGGGAAGGGTGGTGAGGTCATTATGTTATTGTATGCTAATAACCTGTTTATAACTCATAAGCAATAAGGTAGGTGCCCGGGAAGCTCCTTCTGACTCAAAAGCCGATGAATTTTAGTAACTACACCCCTATACTCGCAGAAGCTAACGCGGTGACGCAACGATAGGATGAGATTTGGCACCGCAGTGCTTGGAAACACCAAATTAAATGACATCAAAGCAACAGTATAGGACATACTAGGGTGAACCATAAGTACCTTATTCTCAGCTTCGACAGATGAACTTGTCGTTCAGAAAATGGCCGTTCATGCTGAGTGCCGTAAAGTCCTTGACAAAGAACCGGACTACCAGAACGACTCGAAGGAACAAAGCAAACGAAATTCCTTTTTCTAACTTGAGCACTGTTTGTGTCTGTGACCTATATTTAGATCGAGTCCTAAGTAACTTTCGTTTTTTTATCAGATATTTATTTGTGACCTATATATTATAGTAGTTAGCGGTATTTATGAAAGGCCGACTAAAATAATGTAAATAGAATTGAGTAGAATTCCTTTATTTTGATATTATTTTATTACGTAATTCGAAAATAAAAGTTTTTTTTTTTTTTTTTTTTTTTTTTATAAATGAGTTGTGAAATAAATTTGGTTTGTTTTGTTTATGTTGATGTTATGGATTTGATATCGATAAGAAAAGAGCAATGTGTGTGAGAGAGAGAGAGAGACAATAAATAGGAGACGGTAGAGAGAGAGAGTTAGGGAATTGTGCACATTAACCTACGGTCTTTCTTCATCCCCTTATCTAGCCTTGAGAGTTCTCAAGCAACTGTCTGAGGACGAAGGCGATAGATTTCCACTGGCTAGTCGATTATTACGTCAACGTTAACGTCGACGATATCATTACAGGAAGTAATTCGTTAGATGAAGCCTTAGACTTGAAGTCCCAATTGATTTCATTACTACAAACAGCTGGATTTGAAGTTCATAAATGGGCAAGCAATTGTGAGCAGTTTTTAAAAACAGTGACTAGTGATGCAAGAGCTCAAGTAGGATTTCTCCCTATGGAGGCTCCAACGAAGGTTCTAGGAATGCTATGGGACTCCAAATCAGATTGTTTCTCGTATGAGGTTGACCAGGTGGATTCAGTCACCGAGGACAAAATCACCAAGCGAACTATGCTCTCCACAATAGCACGTCTTTTTGATCCTCTGGGTTTATTAGCACCCGTAATACTGTTTGCTAAAGCATTCCTGCAACAGCCAATTTTAATAGCCACAAAATTGAGTTGGGATGACACTCCACCGAAAGAAATAATTAACAATTGGTTAACATTCCTAAGAGATTTAAGTAATGTGAACCAGATTAAGGTTCCACGCTGGATTCGAACCAACCAAGGCAAGGCTCGAATCTTTGGGTTTTGTGATTCTTCCGAGAAAGGGTATGCAGCAGTGATTTATTTACAACTTATCGAAACAAGTACAGATGTTCGTACATTTCTGTTGAAGGCGAAGACAAGACTTGCACCAATTAAAACCATAAGCATACCCCGCCTCGAACTATGTGCCGCCTATTTATTAACCCAGTTAATTCTATCAATTTCAGAGTTTATCGAACGCCATGCAATTAAGACCATCATGTTGTTCACTGATTCCACAATAGTTCTCAGCTGGCTTCTTAAATTCCCAAGTCAATTAAAAACTTATGTAGCAAATAGAGTGAGTTACATTCTGTCAAACACTGATCCGCAGCAGTGGAATCATGTTCCATCCTGCAGATATTGCATCTCGCGGAACATTTGCGACATCCTTAAAGGAAAATAACTTGTGGTGGAAAGGCCCTTGTTGGATGAACATGGAACCATTACAGTTGCCCATGAAACCAGACGTTTTGTTAGATCTACCCGAACTCAAAGCAGCCGTATGTCTACTATCTTCACAAGGGGAAAATTTGATAACATCACTCCTGACAAGGTTTTCTCATTATAGTACAATGATAAGAGTTATGGCATATGTCTTTCGGTTTATAAGAAATGTCAAATCCAAAATCCATGAAAGAGAAACTGACACACTGACAATTGTCAGATTAGATGAAGCTACAAATTATTTAATGAGAGAAACTCAGCGTCAATATTTTGTTGAAGATTTTGATTTTGGAACTAAAACAAATATCTCTCCTCGATTTAAAGCCCTTGCCTGTTTCCAAGACAAATCTGGACTTCTAAGGGTGGGCGGGATACTGGCTTATGCACAATTACCAGATGAAACTAAACATCCTATTTTACTGCCTTCCGAGGCCCCTTTCACCACTCTCTTAATTGACCACGTTCATCACCAATATTTTCATTTGGGACCAAAGGCACTACAATCTAATACTCAAAGAAAGTTTTATATATTTCGTATAAGAAGCTTAATAAGAAAGATAATTTCGAGATGTCTTAGATGTTTTAAAATGAAGGCCAAACCCGAAAATCCTTTCATGGGTAACTTACCATTGTCCAGGGTGAACCAAGGACGCCCCTTTTTAATGGTTGGAGTCGACTTCGCAAGGCCTTTTGCAATACAACTCAGTCAACGTAAAAACGCTCCAGTTTCAAAGGTATATCTATGCGTCTTTGTGTGCATGGCGGTAAAGGCTGTACACTTGGAATTAGTGTCCGCCCTCACAACTGAAGCATTCTTAGCAACATTTGATAGGTTTGTTGCCAGGAGGGGTCTGCCAACTCATATTTATTCTGACAACGGAACCAATTTTGTAGGAACAACTCGTCAATTAAGAGAACTGATTGAGTGGTATAGGAAGACAGACACTATGGAAATACTGGCCACTCATGCTTCAGGGCAGGGCATACAGTGGCATTTTAACCCCCCAGCCTCACCTCACTTTGGAGGGCTTTGGGAGGCTGCGGTAAAATCAGCCAAAACACATCTCCGGAAAACATTGGGTGACAGAGCATTTAACTTTGAAGAACTTTCAACTATATTTTCAAGAATTGAAGCGGTCCTTAATTCTAGACCCCTTTGCACAATATCTGGGAATCCAGACGACTACCGATTACCTGACACCGGGGAATTTTCTAATTGGCTCATCATAAATTGTTCCACCAGAGAAGGACGTAACTGAAATCAATGAAAACAGACAATCCAGATGGCAGCTCATTCAGAATGCTACTCAGATCTTCTGGCGACGTTGGAGTAATGAGTACATTCATTTACTACAAGCACGAGTAAAATGGACAAACTCATCTTCTATGCCCAAAGTGATTTAGTGATGATCAAGAACACCAATGCCATGCCTCTGAATTGGAACTTGGGCAGACTTGTAGAGCTCCATTCTGGAGATGATGGTATTGTGAGGGTCGCAACAATAAAGTGCGCCGGCGGATTACTTAAGAGGACCATCCACAATCTCGCCCCTCTTCCAATGCTAAACGACACAAAGTAAAATCATAAATATTTTAGGTGGGTGGTATGTTAGCGGTATGTATGAAAGGCCGACTAAAATAATGTAAATAGAATTGAGTAGAATTCCTTTATTTTGATATTATTTAATTACGTAAATCGAAAATAAACATTTTTTTTATAAATGAGTTGTGAAATAAATTTGGTTTGTTTTGTTTATGTTGATGTCATGGATTTGATATCGATAAGAAAAGAGCAATGTGTGTGTGTGAGAGAGAGAGAGAGAGAGAGAGACAATAAATAGGAGACGGTAGAGAGAGAGAGTTAGGGAAGAGAACAGTTATTATTGTTTACTGTACGTGTACGTAAAGGATTATCTTAAGTCAGTATTGCTAGATCAAGCCATTGAAACTGAGCCATCTTGCCTGAATGGCCTTTACATTTTCTAAATTTGCGAATGATTTCGCACTTAAATGGGATGTGGAAGTTGGAGAAATCCAACTTGAGATTTCGTCTTATCAGAGGACTGCCGACACTGCATCAACTTGCCAGGTTCAACACTAAGAAGAAGACGACAACGACATTATCACAGATTGAGAGGTCAGACCCAACAATTTTTTATTTGCGCTATTCTCTCTCTCTCCAAAACAAAATTAAACTAGGAATTAATTATTAATTAGAAGGTTCACGATTTTATTTTGTTAAATTGAATTTAATTATTAACTTAGAAGGTTCATGATTTTATTTTGTTTATGAAAAGAAAATTGGAATTAATGTGGTTTGGCATTATATATGTATGCTTTATTTTTCAAATAAATTTATTGTTAAGCATTAGCCAAATTTTCTTTCACAATTCTTATTAGAGTAATTATTGTTCAATATTGCCTTCAGCTCGAGTTATACTACAATGAGAGGTAACGAAATCGGCACATATTACTAGGGTGCTCGGGGATTTCACTATTATTGATTTTTTTAATTTTGTGCACCTTGGCCCCCAACAATAGTATACATTTATTTGTGACCTATATATTATAGTATACATTGATCTTAATTCAGTTTTATTTCTATTTTAGAATTTACGTTATCGTCTTTTTAAGAAATATATTCTTTTTAAATGAATGATAACGAGTAAATGCCTATTTTATTAAAACGAAATTAGTTATTTTCCTAGTTCTGAGGTGTGACCTACGGGTTAGTAAGAGACTTACAAAAAGGTGTTGTGAGATTATAAAATTTGTATTAAAAAAATATTCATTTTTCCGACGAAAAACGCTCAGCTTGTACTTGATCGAAAGTATGACCTCTGCCATGAGACTCTATATACCGTTAACGAAGCCCCAAATTACTCCATTAAGAAGAAGCCGGCAGACGGACTTAGCGAGAAAGCTCTGTGGCGGTAGAGTCACGTAGTTCGGTCGGAAGTGCTCGCTACTAACTAGGCTGTCGTTGGCTAGGGCACGGATTCCTGTATCTTGTGTCCTCTCTTCTAGGGGGGGGGGGCATAGGATGGTCGGTCGTCGTTATATATCTGCGGGAGGCTGTCCTGTTTCTGATGGAAGTGTGACCCCGAGAGACTAAAGCGTTAAAAATGTATTTTATTTTTTATTGCTCTCTTTTTAGTATATATTTGTAGTTTATTCAGTTTTTTTTTTGATCCATTATTTGGAAGTCCAGATTTTTGTCTATCATTGTTTTTTACACATCCGAATAATCTCTACATTTTATGAATAAATTGTTAACTAAATGTTTTATAATGTAATAACTTTGCTGGGTTCACTCTCTGTTCTGTGGCAAGGTGTGCTATGTAAACATTTAACCACTATTTAAGATTTATGATACGTATTTAGAGAAAAAAAAACTAATTTTTGAATAGAAAATATGAATACTTTAATTGAAAAATACAAATGTTCCTGTTATAGACATTTAGTGTATTTTTTTATTTGTGCTTAAAATAAATAAAACCCTTTGTAGCAGTCAGAGTTTTTACACACACCGATATAAATCATAACTGAGTGTGTGTGGTGGGATCGTCGCAAGAGAAGGTGCTACAAGTTTAGATGCAACTGTACAGGGCGGCATTTGGTATGCGCCTGTCATACAAAGTTACTTGCTTAGTGTTACATTATGTAAAATATTAATTTTTATGATTTTTGATCTGGTATATATTTCAAAGATATACATCATTAGGAGCCAAAGAAAATGCACTTGGTCCTCCCCGATATTTGGTCATGTCCTCTACCAACCTAGTTAGTCTGTACTAGTGGACAATCTTCCCAATATATAGCCTCTTAGTCTTACCTCCACCTTCTTAAAATAATCGTCATGGTTCGAGTTTATTCGGGATGGATCGTCCTTTCCGGTGAATTGTCACTGAATGGTTCGGAAATCGAAGACTTGTGCACACGTTCCGACCTACGACCTCGTATTTGAGTTTTTGATGTGTTTTTTAAGTAGTTCTAAATGAAGTGGAATAATGAAGTTACAATGTAGTTTTTGGATTGGGTCGAGGGAGAACTTATTATAAATCGGAATTAGTTTGCATGCAGCTGGTTTAAACGGCCTAATTTAAAATTAAAATTTTTAGTATTGTAGCGACCGCTAACTGCATAAGATAAATCACCCTATACTCTATAGTATATATTGTAAATTAGCTATAATATGTTGTAAGAAAATGTAAATAATATTACCAAACCACAAAGTCATATCATGTAAATAGGGTAAACAAAAATGAAGTAGCTGCAGACGAGTTCATAGGCAGCCAGGGGTCTCTAACCAGGTATCCAGCAGCATTTCTGGAAGGGCTGAGTCTAAAACATTCGAGCTTCATCCAGGCAATGCGATTGGCTGCTTTGGGCTATATATACCCACTAGTTTTAGCCGACAATTCAATGGACAGACACCTCCATTTTAGTAACCATTTTGCGAAGAAGTTGAAGCAAACATGCATGAAGTCTTACCGGCTTAGGCATTTATTGACTTCCCCCAATCTATCTTCTATCACTGCGTCATGAGCTATTGATCTACAAGAGTATGCTCAGGCCTACTCTGCTGTATGTTGCACCGCTTTTTCGTTATCTGACGTATACGACAGCTCGGTGACTCCAACAATTCCAAAACGGTATATTGATGAAAGTGGTCAGACATACTTCATTCGAGCAGCGAAGTAACAGTGAGCTTCACGAGATATTTGAGCTGCCTACGGATGATGAATACATCCAACGTAGACATATCAAATTTTTCGACTCCCTGCTATACCTGACAAACCCCCGCTCCGTTCCCCTATCGATGGCAGGACGCTGTTGCGGCAGGAACGCTTTTGTCTTAGGTTCTAGGTTAAGTTTAGATTTTATTTTTTTCCTGGTTGTAAGCTGAAGGTGATCACCTAGTGTTGTGTATGTGTTTTGACTTTTTAACATCAAACTGAAATGTATTATATTTAAGCCATCCTTCAAATGCATCAGCGCATCGCAGAAAGAGGAGAAAATTGTAAATCAAACATTTTTTTGTTTATTGTAAATATCTATCAATAAAGAGGTTTCGAAAAAAACCGACAATTCATTCTACAGCTACAGCTCGATTCTGGACTGGTACTTTCAGCTGCACTGATCTTTCAAGATTTGGCCTTCTCATTTATGAAAACCTCTAAACTTCTATCCTAGCCTTGCTATGCTTGTCAGACCCCACACCTTCCTAGTAGGATTTTATGCCTTTTTTTCGCTAAAACTAGCACCTCTTTGGAAGAGATCTCTTTTTTGCGGACGACGTTCTCTGGAGCCTACAAACTTTACCTAGTAGCGTCTCTCCCAGTGATCCAGTCTGCCTCTCTCCAGTTCATACTCGCATTTGGGATCCGGACGGTTTTCGCCAACCCTTAGATACCGAGTGTGAATTTGTGGTCATTCCAAGACCACATAAACTACCTACCCTGTCCCTCTTCTCCTGAACACAGTGAACTGTCGGGGTACATACCTATCAAATATGGAGTCAGATAGCTCAGTAGTAACACCCATCACCCAGGAATCGTCCAGGTTATAGCCTATTCAACTCTCACTCTGTCACTAGGGCTCGGGTAACTAGGCCCCCCTGGCGACGAACCGAAAGTACCATACACTGCCCCACAATAAAAAGTGGTGGGCTTAAAAAGATCAAATATATGTTTTCCTAGCCTTTTTTTTTTATTTAAATGAAAATTGCTTTTGACAGTCGAACTGGTAGCCTGTTTTGTTGCTTCAGTGGAACATGGTCAAAGCCAAAGATATGCAGCCCGTGAATTGTGTTCAACTGAAACTACTGTTCGGAGAGTATTTATACCTTACCCTGAGACAGGATTGTGCACACGTAGATCCGTATCGGTCAGCCGCGAGTGACAGAGCCAAGAGATGACCGGTTTTGTGTACCACACACGCTTCGGTTTCGGTTTTCAAATGTTACTAAGGCTGCGCAACTTCTAAGGTGGACCTCGGGGAGTTGCGTTATGTGCAGAAACTGTGTGAAGTGAATTTAAACACTCAGATTTCAGCGTCAGGGCCATTGTTGAGCAGAGAACGCATAGAAAGGAGACAAATATCTTCAGAATAATATTTTCGGTTTGAAATAGATTGAATGCTTGATTAATGTTATCCTGTCATTCTGTTATTAAATTTAAATTAGCTTACGAGCTGTAGCTAATGAGAGTAACAAAATAATTTTCTAGACAGGCTCAAGTCATTTTAAAATATGATTATTCTGACAAAATAATTAATTGGATGACCCAGAACGGAGTTTTTACGTTTTTTTAACAAAATAAAAATAAGAAAATCTTAAAATTATCGTTTTAAAGTTTAATATTTTTTTTCCTTTTTGAGAAATGAATATTTTGGTAAATTTATGATTTGAAGAGTCAAAGTTCGCATCACACTAGCATGCTTTTCTACTTTTTTTTAACCTATGAGATTTATTGTTGTTGTCTGGTTTTCTTTCCTTTATTCCATTGTTTTTATTAGGGTTATATTTTTTATTTATTTGATTCTAAACTAGACGCCTAATATTACGACTAAAAGTCGTGAAGGCCACTTTAACCAACCAGTGATTTTTTAAGAAATTCATAGTAATTCCAATTGAGGCGCAGATGCTGCTGAAATAAAACCAGACCTATGAAAAATAATTAAGTCATTTATGTAATAATTAGTAATTAAACAATAAATATTCGTCTGTATTGAGTAAGGTATGAAACTAAGATATCGAAGTCAGTATTAATAATATGTAATACAAATGGATTTTAGTCGTAATAAAACTTCCACCAAACGTTTTTACATATCTATGTATCTTTATGAAAAACAGCACAGGCCAACAGGTGTTTTTTTTCGGAGTATTTGAAGCTTATTTCATATGAATTTTATGCCCTAAATTCAAATAAAGGATTAGCTTTGGCCTAGGAGCTCAAATTTCTAAGATATAACACTTCAGTGAATTATAAGTTGCACTATTTTTAGCTAAATCCGCTGATTAAATAAAAAACTATGCACGACATTTTCATTATTATATTATACAAATATTATTATATATAAATAAAGAAGAAAAAATCGTCAATTATAACTTTGCTGATCAAGACTTCTAAGAAAAACTTTTATTTGTTATAAATCACAATATGTACAATTATATATATGGTTTCCAGCTTAGGGCTTACTGACTACTGAAGGGATCTAGAACGTTCTTAAGACTTGGGGAGTATATGTATATAATAATAGCAATGATAATAATACAGATATCACCGAAAGGGGCCAATTGAATACTTGGGGCCAATAATAAATACTTATTTATTTATCCACACATTCTTTAGCAACTGTTGTCCAGGCTCTTTTCTTCCCTTTTTCGTTCATTTTACATCTGATTTTATTGACTAGAGTTTGATTTAGTCTCTCATTTAAACCATTGGAAAAGGGTGCATTAACTGCTGTAAATATCAATCGAACCTCCTTTTCCCTTAGGAAATCTTTGAATTCTCTTGAGTTGATTCCTGGGTATTGATCTGTAAGTATTATTCCTATTTTGTCTGTTTCCAGCACATTATTTACTAACTTGATGAAGTCAGTGGCACTCTGAGTTTTTGATGTTGAAATGAATGCATATCTTGTGAAGTGGTCAATAAGCAGGTGGAGGTATCTTTTTGTTGATCGTTGTCCTCCAAAACCTCCAATAGGGTCGATTGACATTATTTCGAATGGTTTTGTTGCTGGCCCTAGTTGTGACATTAGCCCATATTTCTCTTGCCCTCTGGATTAGTTTTTAATACATATTTCACAGGTTTTACATACTTTTTTTATATTTGCAGTTATATGTTTTGCTGTATAATAAGGGCATACCCTATTCATCATTTGTTTAATTCCTATATGGCACCATTCAGAATGTATTTCTTAAATGAATTCTAAACTTAAGTTTTCAGATAAAATTATCTTTTCTTTATTTCTTACTTTTTTATAGAACACTCCATCTTTTTCTATTAATTTTGTTTTGTTGTTTTGTAATATTCTATTTTCCTCTTGATCTTTTTTAATTTCTTGTATTTTTATCAAATTAACTATTTTTAGGATTTCTTCTTTATTTTCAATTGGTTCTGATACCGGGTAATACCGGAATGTATTTAATTTCAAAATTGTATTGTGACAAATAGTAAGTTAATTCACCAAGTTCTTCATCCGTTCTTGCTCTTATGTTTAAATTTTCTAATGGTTTGTGATCTGAAAATACAATGAATTTTCTTCCAATTAGCCAGTATTGCCAATATTTCAACGCCTCTTTGATTGCCAAACACTCTAAATAAATTGCTTTTTTCCTTTTTTGCGGTTCGCTTAATTTTTTTTGTAATAATTTTGCCACCTGATCTTCTATTTCTTTCTTATCTGCTATAGTGCATCTATACGGCCTTTTGCTGCAGAATCTGTCCACCAGTAAGTCAATTCTAGCTTCGTAATCCTTAACCGTGCCCACATCATATTTGTTCCTGGCAAATACTGTACTGTACTTTTCTATCAGTCTTTCTATCGTAATCTTTCTCATATTATCTGAGTGATCTAATTTTATTTTGAGCCCATCTTCTTCGATATGTTCATTAAAATTTACTTTAACTTCTTCATTTTTCTTTCTTTTTCTCAGTATTTCCTGTTTCATCTTCTTTCTTCTGTAATATTTGTAGATTCTCATTTTGAATTAATCTAAATTTTTTGATAATATCTAATCCTATAAGAAAATCTTCAAAATCATGTCTCTCTACAATGAACACATCAACATATTTTTCTATGTCAAAAATTTTCACTTTTATGGTTACTAAACCTTTTGTTTGTGTCACACCATTGACTGTTTTTAAATATATCTTATTAACATCTTCTGTTTTTTTCTTTATCTTAATTAATTTTGTATTTATTAGAGAGACTTGGGATCCTGGATCATATGTCCCATTTACCTGTAACTTCTCTTCTAATAATATTTTTACTTTAATCAATGGTGCGATTATTCGTTTTTTTGTTCTGTATTTAGATCTACTTCTAATACTGAGTTGCTTCCCAGTATTCTAGTTTCATATTTGTCTCTCTTTTTAAACCAGCATGAAGCTTCTGGATGATATCTGATGCCTTTGTTTAATTGTTCACAATGGCTTTTTTTTTTAAATTTGTTTTTACTAAAAAGTTTTTCATCTTTCTTTTTCATAAAATTATTTTTGTTCACTAGACCCTCACATTTTCTAATTTCATGAAATAATTTGGTCGAATTCTCACATTTTTCCTTATCTAACTTATTTCTAATGAACTCAGGTAAGCCTGCAGCTATAAGCATCACTAAAGTCTGTGAACTAATATTCTCATCCATATCTAACAATAATTTCTCTTTTTTCATGGCGTATTCCATCAGTAGACCTTCTTTAAACCTATATGATGTAGCATGCATTCCTGTACTCCATCCTTGGTCTTCAAAAGTTTCCAAAAATTTTTCCTTCCACTCAGACCACACAGAGTCCATTGTTAATATTGTTAGGGTTGCTGAGTACCAGTCTAAGCATGAATTTTCCAAAAACAACCTTAATATCTCAATCTTATTACTGTCTGCATTGATTCCACATCTTTTACATTCTTTCTCAAACATCTCTAGCCACTGTTTAGCATTTGAGTGTTTACATGTAAACTTGTCAACCATGAACTTCTCTGCTATATGTTTTAAATTTAGCTCATTCTCTTTATTTTGTGTGAATTCAACCATCTTATCTTTATTCACTACTTGTTCTAAATATAAATTATCAAACATTACATTACCTTCTTCATCAAAATATATTGTTTTCATTTTCTTGGTTAATGTAATCCACACACTCTTCTGTTGACCTCTTTGAGTAAAACTGTTCCTCAATCTTTTATAAATAAGTGTCTTAGTCAATTCTTCATGATCACTCATAAAGCTTTTGTCTAGGGGCAACACATATTCTTCGTTTTCCTCTGTCTTAATTGTGGTAATTGAGAGAACATTTGTCTTCTTATCCTTTCGGTGATCCTACAAAGTTAATGGTGAATTGCAGTCTTTTCGCCATTGTAACTCCTATTGTCGTTTTGTAAGACAATTATTGAAGGTGGGGTGAATAAACTGAAATCAGTTTCTCTGTAAACAAAGTTAGCAATTTTATTAACTATATATTATATTATAACAATTATTAATATTGATTTACACAATCTTACCTGTAAACAAAGAAACGACAATTACAGTTTCTAACTATCAATTCTCTATACACACTATTTACATGTTCTGTTACCTCACATAACCTTCTCTATCTGATAACTGCTGCTCCATCTGGCGGGGGCCAGTGGAAGCAGCGCGGCAAATTCAAATGAAAGAGAGATCACTTTCATTACATATATATAATAATAGCAATGATAATAATACAGATATCACTGAAAGGTCGTGGAAGACAAATATTCAGAATGATAATGTTAATGATAATAGTATATATATTATTAAAAGGTCGTAGGAAGGAGAATAGGTTATTGATAATTACAATATAGCTGATAAGTTTAAGAGATACAGTTATTAGGATGTTAATGATAAGCGTATCATTTGTTAGTGATACGATTATACATATTACATAACTATCGATGAAACCAACTAGTCTTAGAAAGATTCTTGTTTGTGACATTGTTTAATGCCTTTTAGAACAGTCCCTTTTTAAACTCTAACATGTTCGTACCCCATCTTCAATGATAGCAGGCCCCATAGTTTTAGTATCCTGGTGAAATCTTTCACCTCTTTCGTGACTAGTGGCTCCTAAATTTTCAGGAAAACGGTCTAAGTGGCTGTGTAAATGGTGCACCTTAATGTTAAGCCCAAGGGATTTGAACCTTTTAAACATCTCGTTTACCAGTTCAACATAGTTTTTTCACCTCAGAAAATTTCCGACAACTGCAACAAATGAAGTCCAAGCTATTCGCTCAGCTTTACTCAACGAATTTACGAATGTTGGATCCTTAATGAGCTGTCTTATTCATGGGCCGTCACCTGAGGCATCTGTCGAGGAATGATGGGTTTCTCTCCTTCAATCGTTCTTGTTTCATTTTCCTTGAGTGGGCAATTGATATTGAACCGTATTTATTTCCATTGTGTAGAAAGACATATTTCCAACTTCGCTTTGAGCTGCTAATAAATAGGCGCCAATTATTTAGAAAATACTCAGGAAGAACCATTTTTTTCCCTGGATTCCTATAATTTTGTGACAGCGTAGAAGGTCGTCTTCTTTAGTGAAGTAGACTGACAATAGGGCAAATGTACAGGAACCAATCCTTGTATATGTGATTTAGAACTGAAACAAAATGGAGTTAGAACTCCAAAACCAGTAGAGCAAATAGAAAAAAACTGATTTAATATTTTGATCCAGCGCTTTAAATGCAGCTAAAATCCAAGGCAACAAACCAGAATGGTTTTTTTAAGTTATGTGAAATTTTCGCAACCGAGAACGGAACTTTTAACTGTGGGATGCTTCACACGTGACGTTAATTTATAAGTTAAATACCCCCAAGTCGGGTTAATATGATCTGATGATGATGAAAAAAAAATAGATCTCATGCGATTAAAAACTTAATATGGAATTAAGATTTCTTCTCCTTAGTCACTATTGGCAGGGGTTGCTATAGCAGCTGTGGCAGAGTATTCAACCGTGAGATTCCTCCGCTCCCTAACGAACTCTGGAGAACTCTGGCTTGGAGCCAGCAGCTCCACTCTCCCCTCCTTTGACATCCTCCAGGAGTTTCTTCTCCCAATTTAACTCTATGCTTTATAAACATTTTATCATCACAATTTACCATAAAGGTTGTAGCGACCGCGAATTACATAAGATAAGTCACCCTATACTCTGTTGTATGTATATTGTAAATTAATTTAAACAAATATAAATAACATTACCGAACCATAAGTCATTGTAAATGCTGTAAACAATAAATGACGCAGCTGAAAGTAATTAGTTATAGGCAGGGAACCCTCACCCTCTACCCAAGAGCAGGTAGTAGCGACCCGGACAAGGCCTGAGTCACTACGAGAACAAAGGCCACTACATACTGGGCTGTCATTGGGTACAATAACAAGTCCCATGATTGGGTACTAACAAGGGACGCCAACTATAAATAGACCCGGGGGTTGGCCTGTAATCCTCAGCTGGGTCAGCAGACTGATGGGCCTATAGTGAGCAAACATAAACAAATTCGCCCTCAGGAAGACGAAGGAGGGCGTAACTATTTACCCCGAGCTCGAGGAGGAAAGAGCGAAAATTTTAAAACTGCTCCAGACAGGTGGAAAGGAATTCCACACTTTCGCCCCGAGAGGCGGCACCAAGAATAAGAAGTATCTTATTCTTGGCTTGGATGTCCAGGAGGACATTGAAGAAATTAAATCCACGATAGTGGATGCCGTACCAGGAGTAGTTGATGTGAGAAGACTCCGAAAAAGTGACCCAACAGGACGAAAAGAAGATATTTCGCCAGTCCTAGTAACAGCAAATGCAAGCGTCACCCTGAACGCCATGAAAAAGGTACGTGCCATCAACCACGTCATAGTTCGTGTAGTGACGTTCAAGGAACAGAGAGGCGCCCCTCAATGCTTTAGATGTCAAGAGTTCGGCCACACAAAGAACCACTGTGGCAAGAAACTTAAATGTGTTAGATGTGCAGGACCTCACGAGGTGGCGCTGTGCCCCAGGAATGAGACGGCCCCGCTAAAGTGTTCGAACTGCGGCGAGGCACATCCCGCCTCGTACAGAGGCTGTGAGGAAAGGAAGAAGCTTCTAGCCAGAGTGAGACCGGCCCCCGACAGAGTGCAGCCTAGCAGAAGAGGAGCCGTCCAGACGTGCCACTAACGAGACCTGCTCCACCGCCATCTGTACCAGCCTGGCAGAACCCGCTCTTCAAGCTCTTCCAAGCCAGAGATGAAGAAACGGCTCATCCTTCGAAGACGAGAGCAGCCCCCTCCACGTCGAGAGCTGCCCCCTCCACGTCGAGAACTGCCCCCAGAACTTCGCAGGACACTCCGGAAAATAACAATTGTGAGTACCTAGATCCTAGGCTTAAGTTTCTTACAAACGACCAGCGTAAAGACCTTGAATGCGCACCGAAATGGGTAACTGCCCTAGTAGACTTCTGTAGCCAAATGCTCATGGCTATAACATCAACAATGGTAGATTACCAAGTATTAAATTTTAACGTTGATGGTCTCCTGACCAAAATAGATGAAGTAGAAGTGCTGCTAGCGCTCTACCGACCAGATATTGTAGTTTTGACAGTCACTAGGGTATCTGCACAATCGTTCCACATTAAAGGTTATTCAACTGCCATTGAAAGGGTTAACGGATATGGAGGCGTTCTAATTGCTATACGCCTTGGTATCAATTGGAAGAAAGTGGCTTCACCACTGACTACAACTGATCCCAAGCTTCACCACTTAACAGTTAAGGTAAATTTGGGGAGACCCATTTACCTTACCGCTCTATACAGGAGACCGTACGCATCTCTCCAGGAGTACTCAGCCCTGCTACACGCATGTTCGCAGAGATCTAACCACTGGGTGGTGGGAGATCTCAATGCGAGACACACGATGTGGTATAACATCGCAACAAACATGGCTGGGAGACTCCTGTTGAGAACGCCGTTTACGGTAGTACACCCCCAGACTTTTACTTTTCGACATAGAGGAAACCCGCAGGCTACCTCGAAGATTGACTTACTACTGACAAAACAACCCTACCGTATCACAAGTTGCACCGCCCTTGACTTCATTACCTCTGACCACAGGCCAGTACTGTATGCAGTGGATGGTAAAGTGGCGACCCCTCGCCCCACGAGATACGACTACCGTCGTGCCGACTGGGATCTGTACCGGTCGCAGATTTACCATAATCTGCATACAGTGCCAGTTCTCCGCACGAAAGAGGAAGTAGATCTTCAACTATCTTTCATAACTGATGTGATCATAGACGCAGCAAACACCGCGATCCCAAAGTACACTCCCATGCCACCGTCTCTGCGACCACCTCCAGACCACATTCTTAAAATTATTGCCTTGCGCCATACTTGGAAGAATAGATGGTACAGGACGAGAGATCAGCAAGCCAAGGTCGTTGTGAATTCTCTCACAACGCAAATCCGGGGCTTGATGAAACTCTGGAAAACAGCCCAGTGGCATGAGAAACTTCGTAGCACTCACGGAGATCACAGAAAGTTTTGGAAGTTGTTGAAAACTACAAAAGGCAAGACAGCCACTGTCCGTCTTCACGAAGGCGACAATGTTCTGACTGCTGAGCAACAGGCAACAAAACTGGCCGACCATTACGCTAGGGATATTACGGCTAGGACGGGATACTACCACATCCCTCCTCCGGTAGATGCTGAACAGAACCACATGTTTGTATCACCGAAGCAGCTCAAGGCGATTCTTCGCCGGTGTCAGGGAAACCGAGCACCAGGGCACGACGGGATACAAACAGTGCTGCTCAAACAAATGCCGAGGAGAGGGATAGTACTACTAGCAAACTTATACAACTCTTGTATAAGATTGCGGTACTTTCCTGACACATGGAAACAAGCCATCTTGTTTCCATTACTGAAGCCAGCCAAGAGTGGAGATCAACCAGCCCACTACCGCCCGATCAGTCTGCTACCACAAATGGGGAAAATCTTTGAGAAAATCCTTTTGAATTATCTCAAAGATTACTGCTCGGAAAATGACATCATTCCGCCAGAGCAGACTGGATTCCAATCCAGTATGAGCGCAGAGCACCCCCTTCTGAAGGTGCAGTCAGAAGTTAGCCATAACATGAATAGAAACATAGCCACGGCTATGATTTCCATTGATTGCACCCAAGCATTCGACTCGGTGTCTCACGGGACACTGTGTCAAATGCTCTGCGACCGGGAATGCCCGGAACAACTGTATTCAATTCTGGCTAGCTTCCTGAAAAACAGATCGCTGCGGGTGAGAGTGGGTGATAGCTTCTCCGAAGCTGTGCCACTGACCTGTGGAGTACCCCAAGGAGCCGTCTTATCCCCTGTACTATTCAACGTATACACGTCTGAGATTGTCGGAGCCCGGTACAAAAATACCACAGTTACTGCTTTCGCAGATGACATAGCGGTGTACAGCAGCAGCATGAGTGCCAAGGTAGCTCTAAGGCAGGCTGAAGCAGCCTGTAACCAGATCAGTGAGAGATTGGGGAGACTCAATATCTCTGTAAACGCGGGTAAGACTGACTGTGTAATTTTCTCTTTTCAAAAGGGAAAAAGCCCGCTCCCTACTAGTTACATAGTAGGAACAGAGAAAAATTCACCAGCCAACAACCTAGTATATCTGGGAATTAAAATGGACAGACACCTCCATTTTAGTAACCATTTTACGAAGAAGTTGAAGCATACACGCATGAAGTCTTACCGGCTTACGCACTTATTAACTTCCCCCAACCTATCACTGCGTCTCAAACTATTGATATACAAGAGCATACTAAGGCCTACTCTGCTGTATGGTGCACCGCTATTTCGTTATCTGACGTATACGACAGCTAAGAAACTCCAACAATTCCAAAACGGTATACTGATGAAAGTGGTCAGAGGTACTTCATTCGAGCAGCGAAGAAACAGTGAGCTACATGAGATATTTGAGCTGCCTACGGTGCATGAATTCATCCAGCGTAGACATATCAAATTTTTCGACTCATTACAATATCTAACAAACCCGGTGTTTAACACTATAAACCCCGCTCCGTTCCCCCAACGATGGCAGGACGCTGTCGCGGCTGGAACACTCTAGTCCTAGGTTCTAGGTAGAGATTTAGTTTGTTTTGTTTAGTTTTGTTTTGTTTAGTTTGTTTTGTTTTTGTTCCTAGTGTTTAGTGTTGGTGTCGGTGACAAATAGAAGGTGAGCCTCATCACCTAGTGTTGTATAAGAACAATGAACTATTAACGACAATAAAAATTTATTATATTTAGGCACTCCGTCAAATGCATGTAAATGCAGTAAGAGGAGAAATATGTAATCCAAATATTTTGTTATTTTTCTTTTGTACATTGTATTGTTTTGTTGAGGTTTTGAAATAAAAAAAAAACCAAAAAAAAAACCTGTAATTCATTCTCACAACGGCTCTCTAACTGGTGACTTCCGGCTGCACTGATGTCTCAAAATTTGGCTTTCTCATTTAGGAAAACCTCTGGACCTCTATTCCTAACCTAGCAATGTTTTAGTCCGGCCTTGTCAGGCCCCACATTCTCCTAGTGGGATTCTCTGCCTTCGCCTCACTAAAACTAGCAGCTCCTTGGGAGAGACATCTCCCTCACGGACAACGGTTGTCGTGGCCCTACAAATTTACCTAGCAGTGTCTCCCACGGCAATCCAGTCTGCCTCTCTCCGTTTCAGACTCGCCTTTGGGATCCGGACAGATTTCGCCTACCCTCAGATACCGAGTGTGAATTCGTGGGCATTCCAAGACCACACAAATTAACTACACTACCTACCCTATACCTCTTATCCTGAACATGTGCATTGTTGGGGCACATGCCTGTTAAATATGGAGTCAGATAGTAAGACCTGTCATGAAGCGATTGTCCAGGTCATAGCCTAATCAACCCTCACTTCGTCAGCAGGGCTAGGGTAACTAGGCACCCTCCTCGTCACGACCCGACAGAGGTCTTAAAATTTAAACAATTACTGCAGAAGGCCAAGTCAAGTACTTTGACCAATGGTCAAATGGAATTGACAAGTTAAGCATCCTAAGATGTGTTATATATTTATTATGGATTTAGTTCCATCAATCCCAGCGTTATATACTACCTGTTGTCTCTTAGATTTTCATTAATGTTTGGCTGTCATCTTAAGGCTTGGTTAAATCACACGATGAATTGTTTGCTAAAGTTTATACTCGGGATCTCCGGAGACTGACGCATTTCACAGAACTACTCGGAGTGGGGGGTAGCTGTACCCACCTCCCCCTCCTATTCAGTAACTCCTCCAATTTAAGTCATCTATTACCACCTATTCGACTTGTATTTTCAATCCCACAAATCTGCTCCCTGTGACCGTCATTTTCTTATCCGCGCCATAAACCTATTGAGCTAAATCATTATTTTGTCGCTTTCTGGTTCTTTAAATCTAATTGATCAAGTTCCCTTCAATGACTTTATTACTGTTATTTTTCATTAATTGTATTCATTCCCTATTTTGGTAAAGTAGACGTACCTATGGGCAAGTTTTTGTCATTACCACGGGTCTTATGACCCGAAGTAAAAACTGTTTTTTTTTTAAATTTCATTTACAAAAGTAGCGAAGAGTAAAATTATGAAATAGAGACCACGAGAGTGCCCGGAGAGAGAAGTAGAGGCCCGCTTTTGAACAGAACTCTGAAGAGAATCGAAAAATGAAGTTGTGAGTTGGTGAATAGCGCCTGTACTCAACTTAACAACAGACTCAACAAACTTAGCTGCAACTGCTGAAAGGACTTGATACCGCGCCGTTGAGTTGGCTGCTTCTCGGGTCGTCAGACTCTGCCTTTTGTTTGATATTTCTATAAAGTTATTTATTGCGTGCAATAAACCTTTTAGAATTATAACAAAAAGACCCATTAATGCAAACATGCTTCGTAATTAGAAATAATAATGGGTTTGTGTATGAAAGGATTCTCTGGAGATCTCCTGCAAATTACCACAAAAAAATAAAAAAATTAGGACCTGTAACATCAATTTTCCTATGATTTTCGAATGCCATGATATTTTTTTATTAATGCAACCATTAAAAAAGTTATGTTATGTAAGGTGATTTGTCTACTTTAATTTAAAAATGAATGAGAACATATGATTATATCAAAATATTAATTTAATTACTACAGGCTTCTGGTGGTATTTTCGTTAGAACACTATGTATGCTATAAAATTTAATTTACATTATTTAAATGAATATCAAGTGATTATTTATTGTATTATGTAAACAACAATAAAAATAGTCATATGTAATTTACGGGAATTGCTTGCAAGTTCAGGAGAAATATCTACAAAACAACAACATACAATTTATTGGATTTTTCTTCCAGTACTCACCTGAAACAAAAAAAAAATTGGTAAAATTACAGTAACTATTAAAACTTGTTAATAATTGAAAATGTATTCTAAGAGAGGGTTTTTTTTTTCAGATTATATCGGAGTTTTACAAAAAACTCATTTTTAAAATAATCAATTTTTAAATTGATAAAATTGTAAAAAGTCAATTTTACAACAATCGGATTGGCTATAGGTGAGCTTGGCTTTTGCAGATTTGAAAACATTATCAGATCATTTCCTATTCAAATGTCTCAATCTTCGATATAAATTCTCACCAACATAAAAAAGAAGTCATAAAAAAATTTTCGTTCATTATACATCATCAAAAATATCAATTAATGAATGACTTTTACTCATATTTTATGGAAGTGCCTAAATCTTTCATGTCGGCCTACATGGAAATCTCAGTACGGTTTAAGCAGTCATCTCTTAGAAACGCTGTCGATTAATAAATTTACAGGTACATTATACAGAAGTACAGATCTCTTACATATACGTTGATATGTATATTTACTCTTCTAATTATGAAAAAAGTCGAACATCAAGCGTATCCAATCCTTTCAATCAGAAGTTCTGAGAACAGTAGTAAATGCCCCTTATTACTTCAGCAACAAAACCCTTCCTATTAATCTTAATATAGGCTACATTCTTAAACTCATCCTTTCCAAGGTCATCATATTCCATAGTAACCTATCCAACCACCCTAATCCCCTAGCACAGTCATACCACTACACCACAACCTTATAATCCTCCTTGGACACTAAAACGGCAGTGGCCCCGTGACCTGTATAAATGTGTGACAGTGGGAGGCAATGATCCTGGCAATGACCAGTTTCTCCAATCGTCCTGAGCGTATGTGGCTTTCGCGCTCTTGGTCAGCCTCCACTGGCTCGTATTTGGTGACGCGGCTGACGGACCAGTGTGGGGGACTTCCCAAGACTCCGCATCCTCTTTCGCATGTGAGGGAGGTGGCAACCATGTGAATTTGGGAGGTCTCTGGGCTGTTTGTAAAGACTGTATGAATGAGCGAGTGAATGAAAATTGTAAATATGGTATGAATGATAACATTTATCTCAATTACTTATTGCCTAATAAGGCAGATTGTAATTTTATCATACTAAAATCCTCATAAAAATTCATCTAATTATGAAACAATGGCCAATCGAAAGCACTGCCAAATAGTGTGTTAAAGATTTATATTTTTTATTAAGAATTTTTGTACAAAGAAATATCTGGAGGAAAGTTGTATGCATTTAAAAGTGTCTACTTTGAACGGGGGGGGGGGGGGTAATTTTGTCGTAAATTCCTCTACCTCCCCCCCACCCTAAACGGCCAGCACTACTGAGACCAAGAGTAGTAGTAATTAGATTTTAATTAAAAACAGCCTTAGGATGAGATTATCTTACTTTTGAGTAAATTGCTTCCACTGCTTACTAAGTGACTGGGACGCGTCGGGTAAGCCCCTTCGGATTGAAGGGAAAGTACTTGTAAACAAATGTCAGGTTTCGTTCTGTAAGCATAGTCGCAGCCGACAGACAGACGGGCAGAAATTCTCATAGCCGATCCCGAAGGTAGAGGATCTTCGTTCATAACACCCTTATATGTATATGCTCGTTACTTTAATTGTGAAAGTTAACTAACGGAGCAATAATGGGGAAAAATGCCAGTGATTCGGGTAAATTCAGCTTTTCCTGCCCTACTCCTGTCCTGAGTCAGGAAAGATGTTCCTCGGACCCAAAGTGCCCGCAAACCTCAAGCAGCAGTCCCCGGCTATGGCTGGTCTGACAGTGGTTATCTGATGATGTTTAGTGCCATGTTAATGTTTCGGTGAAAGGAACAATCCCTCTGAAGATTGTGGTCTATGATATTATTGATATATTATCCTTTTGTGTCGTTCAGATATCATTAATCTTATTCCGGAATTTTTAACTTGCCTGCAATAGAATGGATAGTTTTATTGTAATTCTATCGTTGCTCTTTAGAGGAGTTTGCTGCTTTTAGCATATTCTTGTTATCCTTAAGCTTGATAGCTTGGGTTCGTCCCACCTCTCCTTCCATCTGTCGGGTATCCTTCGTTTCATTCAAAGGGAGAGTCCAGGGGCAGTAAGTACAACAGTTGGAGTAATGTAACAAAATCCTTAAAAAATAACCGGGATTATTGTACTATCAAAAAATAAATTCGTGATATTTACTAATATATGCTAAATAAATGATAATTTAAGTAAAATATGAAAAAATATATTTAAAATAGCATTGCCATCTAGATACGCATATATCAGGGGAGATAAGAAGGCTGTGGGTGATACTGATACCCTTGACTGCATCAGATCCAGCCCCTATTGGTAAGTGTCAAGATCAGACGATAATTCTATTTAAAAACGATTATGGTGGCGCTGGGAAGACAAGGTTACCCCCTCCCCTGCCCTCACTAACAGCTAATAGGGACTTACCCCGCCTACAGGAAATAGGCTTAGCTCCACTGCCTCCGCGGTCCTCTGTATCTGCGGATATTAGCTTATTATATCGTTAACTACATACTACATGGTTCCTAGATTAGAGCAACTCAGGCGTCTTAACAGGATTTCCGCCTAAATCGTGGCTGTGAGTTCGACCGAGGTTGTTCTAGTCTCAGATTGGTTTGTTTTAATTTTATACTGTACGCTGTATCTTCTCTTAATGAGAACTATCGAATGTCAATAGTTATGCAATATTATCATGTTATCATTAACAAATGTTTTTCAGTAACATCATAAGGATTGTGTCTCATAACTTATAATAATCAGCCCTATTATAATTATCTTATCTTATCCTATAAGTAACTTATCTTCCTTTCCCAGACCTCTATTCTAAATAATTGGCTCCCACGACCTTTCTATCTCCACCGTTTGTTGCTTCCTCATGAGGCTCAGTCGCCTTTGAGCTCAGCCTGTAACCATATATAACTGTTTGTGTTTTATACCAAAGGAAGTTTCTTTATAGAGTTGTTGAGCAACAGAAATTACAATTAGGAATATAATAATGTACATTATGTATGGCCAATTGGGCATTGTTTAAAGCTTCTATTTTCGGACTCGCTCCCGGGTATGGTCAGCATTACGCTCAAGGAACCAGTTAATTGCAACGCCAGGATCTATTTAAATGTAACTAACTAAAAAGTATGCCATTGTGATACTAATAAATCGAGGGCAAAAGTCCTCTGCTGATACCTACCCATAATTATATTTAGGGTTGGTCGGTGTCTTAACAGATGTATATTCTTCTCCCAAGTCATTATGGAGTTTTGTTTGTCGATGGATACTGAGGCCCGGAATCCATGGCAGAGTGACAATGTTATTTGTAATAAGAAATAATATAAAGAATTGGAGCAGCTTTTACCTGAGATCAAGGAAACCTCTTTATTGGCTATCAATACAGGGTTTCTGTCTTAATTGGGTTTGGTAGTAATGTCCTAAGTTCATTCAGAAGTCCTGAATACCAACCTATGTCAAAGGTTGTCGGGGGCACCCACCAGGGGAGATCTCGTCGACCCAGCCACCGCGCGACGGGAGTTTGAAAAATAAATAAATAAACCAGTGGTCTTCGACCAGTGGCCACCAGCACGGCAGGCATAATTTGTATTTTTTCATTGATCTGGCTCCAAAATATCTTAAAAGGTGCGCCCCGACAAGGCAATATGTTCAGGATACGAGGTATTACAGTTATTTAACGTGATCTTGGTATAACCAGGATACCACATTCGATATCTGAGGGTAGGCGAAAACCAGATCCCAAAGGCGAGTGCGAACCGGAGAGAGGCAGACTGGATCACAGGGGGAGACGCTACTAGGTAAAGTTTGTAGGGCCCTAGGTGATCGTCATCCGCAAGGAATAGATCTGTTCCAAGGAGGTGCTAGTTTTAGCGAGATGAAGGCAGAGAACCCTACTAGGAAGGTGTGGAGTCTGACAATGCCGGACTAAAACATAGCGAGGTTAGGATAGAAGTGTAAAGATTTACATAAATGAGAAGGCCAAATCTTGAAACATCACTGCAGCTGCAAGTACCAGTCAGAGCTTTATTTTGACCAACCGCATTGTAGGCCTGGATGAAGCTCAAATGTTCTAGACCAGGATCCAGCACTAATAGAAATAGGACTGGTGGATACCCCTAGTGGCCTCTGAACTCTTCTGCAGCTACTTCATTTATTGTTTACCTTATTTACACTGATATGACTCTGTGGTCTTGTAATATTATTTACAACATATTATAGCTAATTTACAATATATACTGTAGAGTATAGGGTGATTTATCTTATGCAGTTAGCGGGCGCTACAATACTAAAAATTTTAATTTTAAATTAGGCCGTTTAAACCAGTTGCATGCAAACTAATTCCGATTTATAATAAGTTCTTCCTCGACCCAATCCAAAAAAATCCATTGTAACTTCTTTAATGATATGGGCTGAACCTGATATCATTACATTTAAATTGGTCAGAAATCAAATATAACTGTATTATCAATTAGAATCATGATGTAAAGGGTAAAAATAGTTTATTCTGTCGGGAAAATGTAAAAGTGAAGTGAAATGAAGATTTAGTTAAAATCGGTCAACAATGCAAAGGATTAGAACATAGCAAGGTTAGGAAGGAGAGGTGCAGAAGTAGTTAAATAAGAAAGTGCCAGTGCAGAGAGAGCGGGAGCAGTGTTCTGACTATTTGGAAAAGCTTAGAATTTCTAGGGTTTTCTAGTCCGAGAAGAGAGTAACTTCTCTTTGTTCGTGGAGAAGAACTTGGCACAACAGTGGTTATTGTAGATTGAGAAATGCCTGTACAACTACCTTTCAAAGCTGAAGGAATATAGTTTACTACTCTGTGTAGTTGCTGAGTGTGAAATGATGGCGACGGGCGGCGAAATATTGGCTCGGAATTGTGATTCTGAAGTAAGAAAGTATTTGAAAGCTTAAACAAGTATTAACCAACACCTTAGGTTGTACTTCAAAGGTCTGCCACCGAAGTGCCCCCCCCCCCCCCGCTGCAAAAAATGGACAAATTGCTATTGTAGTCAGTATTTTAACTGCAATTATGCCCAACCGAAAAAAAATAGCAAAAATTTCTACTATATATATTGTCTTCTCAAGATAGGAACTGCATTGTACAATGTCGGATATAGCACAACTTTCCCTGATGACAATGCCTCCCCCGGCAGAATAACCCCATCAATAACATAGATGATTTAGGAGGCAGCGCTCTCCGGCAGACACTGAACAAATGACTTCGGAAGACAATCACACGCGAGCACAGGCAGCAGTTCGTATTCTTAGATTGAGATGCACAGTAGCCCACTTAACAGAGCACTCGAGTGGGGAATGCAGTAGTGTAAGTGTCTAATGCCAAAGTGGTTCATGGTGTCGTCACTTTTGAGAAAACGACTATAATGGCTGTTTGTAATATTAATCTTCAAATCCATAATGTATCGCTTCGGGATGTTGGTTGCTTGGGTTTGTTTTGGCGTGAAACCACCAATTTGATACTCTACTTGATATGATACAGTAAAATCAAATGACTGATTACGACGATAAAATCTAACAGAGTTCCCGGTATGGTCAGGAACGTTTCTTCGGGGTGGGTATGTCGGGGTTGACTCGACCTCGTTAGGGGAAATGAGCAGTCACTTCAACAAATATTTCAATCGAATTCAATTGTCGAAACAAAATTAAGATGGTTAAGATTTATTATTTTTATTTAACCTGCTGGTAGTTTGGCTATGAGAGGCATATTGCGAAAGATTGTACTAATAAGAATGAAAGTCCGCGTTGTGTAAATTGCATGATAGGATTTCCGAGGAGAACCAGGCTGGAGACAGTGAGTGTTCTCATCTGATTAAGGAGGTTGAGGCCCTGATGCGTAGGCACAGGTACGGGTGAGTCCTGGACCAACGTAGAGTAATAACTTGAATGGGAATGCGTAATAATATACTTAGGTTACGTCGTGCTATTAAGTAGGTACTAGGCTTAATAAAAAGGTTACTGTATTTTGTATGTAGGTTTATTAGATGTAAAATGAAATTGTAAATAGGTTATAGAAAGTAAAAACTAATGTAATACCTGTTATTAGTAGGCTGATAAGTAGATACTGTGCCGTTGTATTAAGTAAGTACTAGGCTTGGCAAATAGTTTATTGTTTGGTTAATTACTGATTATAACTGTTGTTAAGAATTATTAAGAATGGTGAGGGAATAAAACAGAACATTAGGGCACGCTTTTCATACGCTGCCTATCACTTTTACGATAACTTAAAAATTCTTGTCCAATCTTCTAACGTTTTTTTTTTATCAACCCTTAAAATACAGAGTTCATATCTATCGTGGTTTAGTATTTTTTTTAAATTTACAAACGTTGGTTAGGACAGAGTGGGTGAATGAAACCTTTGATGTTTATAGATTGTTTTTATCTAAAACCTTATAATGGCGTCATTTTTTGTTGTTTAAAATTACTCTACCAATCATACTATTATTTATAAAAAAAAAAAATCAGATATTCCATTGGTAGAAGAGCGAAGGGATAAGGATTCGCCTTTTCTTGGAGAATGACTATTATTATTAATCATGACATTGCGATATTTAATTTGACGCTATATCATTTTGCATGAGAATTTATTATTTATATAAATGTAATAAAAGCTAATTATCCCAATATTTATTACAAATAAAAGCAATGTCTCTCACCCACCCCGCTATTGAAAAGGACTGTTCGATAAACAAGACATTCTGTATGCAAACGGTAGCTGACTGGCTTGCCAAATTATCATTAACTTATGCAGTAAATTAATAAGAAGAAATGTCCTCAGACTTGTTTAGACTAATTAGAATAAGAAGAATTGTTTAGAGCTTGTGGTGGATGTCGACAAAGTGGAACAGGTGGCGTGGAAGGCTGACCACTGAAGACAATAGCGTGGAGGAATTAGTCTTTGAAAGTTTAATCGCTCCTGTAAGTACATTGTCTTCGAGTGAGAAATGTCTTCAGTAATCCTCCGTGTCCTGCCCAGCAGACATTTGACCAATGTTCCTCCCGCTCTTCCCTTGATTATAAACTAGGCAATGTACAAGACAACACTGAATGTCAGTCACAGGGTATGTTTCACATGAAAAAAAACCAGTGTTGAATAGAATAAAATAAAATGCAAAAATATCTCGAAGATATCGGCGATGACCAGATAGGCTGTATTGGCACGAGCCCAGACGTAAATACCGGCGATGACCAGATAGGCTGTATTGGCACGAGCCCAGGCGTAAATACCGGCGATGACCAGATAGGCTGTATTGGCACGAGCCCAGGCGTAAATACCGGCGATGACCAGATAGGCTGTATTGGCACGAGCCCAGGCGTAAATACCGGCGATGACCAGATAGGCTGTATTGGCACGAGCCCAGGCGTAAATACCGGCGATGACCAGATAGGCTGTATTGGCACGAGCCCAGGCGTAAATACCGGCGATGACCAGATAGGCTGTATTGGCACGAGCCCAGACGTAAATACCGGCGATGACCAGATAGGCTGTATTGGCACGAGCCCAGACGTAAATACCGGCGATGACCAGATAGGCTGTATTGGCACGAGCCCAGGCGTAAATACCGGCGATGACCAGATAGGCTGTATTGGCACGAGCCCAGGCGTAAATACCGGCGATGACCAGATAGGCTGTATTGGCACGAGCCCAGGCGTAAATACCGGCGATGACCAGATAGGCTGTATTGGCACGAGCCCAGGCGTAAATACCGGCGATGACCAGATAGGCTGTATTGGCACGAGCCCAGGCGTAAATACCGGCGATGACCAGATAGGCTGTATTGGCACGAGCCCAGGCGTAAATACCGGCGATGACCAGATAGGCTGTATTGGCACGAGCCCAGGCGTAAATACCGGCGATGACCAGATAGGCTGTATTGGCACGAGCCCAGGCGTAAATACCGGCGATGACCAGATAGGCTGTATTGGCACGAGCCCAGGCGTAAATACCGGCGATGACCAGATAGGCTGTATTGGCACGAGCCCAGGCGTAAATACCGGCGATGACCAGATAGGCTGTATTGGCACGAGCCCAGGCGTAAATACCGGCGATGACCAGATAGGCTGTATTGGCACGAGCCCAGGCGTAAATACCGGCGATGACCAGATAGGCTGTATTGGCACGAGCCCAGGCGTAAATACCGGCGATGACCAGATAGGCTGTATTGGCACGAGCCCAGGCGTAAATACCGGCGATGACCAGATAGGCTGTATTGGCACGAGCCCAGGCGTAAATACCGGCGATGACCAGATAGGCTGTATTGGCACGAGCCCAGGCGTAAATACCGGCGATGACCAGATAGGCTGTATTGGCACGAGCCCAGGCGTAAATACCGGCGATGACCAGATAGGCTGTATTGGCACGAGCCCAGGCGTAAATACCGGCGATGACCAGATAGGCTGTATTGGCACGAGCCCAGGCGTAAATACCGGCGATGACCAGATAGGCTGTATTGGCACGAGCCCAGGCGTAAATACCGGCGATGACCAGATAGGCTGTATTGGCACGAGCCCAGGCGTAAATACCGGCGATGACCAGATAGGCTGTATTGGCACGAGCCCAGGCGTAAATACCGGCGATGACCAGATAGGCTGTATTGGCACGAGCCCAGACGTAAATACCGGCGATGACCAGATAGGCTGTATTGGCACGAGCCCAGACGTAAATACCGGCGATGACCAGATAGGCTGTATTGGCACGAGCCCAGGCGTAAATACCGGCGATGACCAGATAGGCTGTATTGGCACGAGCCCAGACGTAAATACCGGCGATGACCAGATAGGCTGTATTGGCACGAGCCCAGACGTAAATACCGGCGATGACCAGATAGGCTGTATTGGCACGAGCCCAGGCGTAAATACCGGCGATGACCAGATAGGCTGTATTGGCACGAGCCCAGGCGTAAATACCGGCGATGACCAGATAGGCTGTATTGGCACGAGCCCAGACGTAAATACCGGCGATGACCAGATAGGCTGTATTGGCACGAGCCCAGGCGTAAATACCGGCGATGACCAGATAGGCTGTATTGGCACGAGCCCAGACGTAAATACCGGCGATGACCAGATAGGCTGTATTGGCACGAGCCCAGGCGTAAATACCGGCGATGACCAGATAGGCTGTATTGGCACGAGCCCAGGCGTAAATACCGGCGATGACCAGATAGGCTGTATTGGCACGAGCCCAGGCGTAAATACCGGCGATGACCAGATAGGCTGTATTGGCACGAGCCCAGGCGTAAATACCGGCGATGACCAGATAGGCTGTATTGGCACGAGCCCAGGCGTAAATACCGGCGATGACCAGATAGGCTGTATTGGCACGAGCCCAGGCGTAAATACCGGCGATGACCAGATAGGCTGTATTGGCACGAGCCCAGGCGTAAATACCGGCGATGACCAGATAGGCTGTATTGGCACGAGCCCAGGCGTAAATACCGGCGATGACCAGATAGGCTGTATTGGCACGAGCCCAGGCGTAAATACCGGCGATGACCAGATAGGCTGTATTGGCACGAGCCCAGGCGTAAATACCGGCGATGACCAGATAGGCTGTATTGGCACGAGCCCAGGCGTAAATACCGGCGATGACCAGATAGGCTGTATTGGCACGAGCCCAGGCGTAAATACCGGCGATGACCAGATAGGCTGTATTGGCACGAGCCCAGGCGTAAATACCGGCGATGACCAGATAGGCTGTATTGGCACGAGCCCAGGCGTAAATACCGGCGATGACCAGATAGGCTGTATTGGCACGAGCCCAGGCGTAAATACCGGCGATGACCAGATAGGCTGTATTGGCACGAGCCCAGGCGTAAATACCGGCGATGACCAGATAGGCTGTATTGGCACGAGCCCAGGCGTAAATACCGGCGATGACCAGATAGGCTGTATTGGCACGAGCCCAGGCGTAAATACCGGCGATGACCAGATAGGCTGTATTGGCACGAGCCCAGCCGTAAATACCGGCGATGACCAGATAGGCTGTATTGGCACGAGCCCAGGCGTAAATACCGGCGATGACCAGATAGGCTGTATTGGCACGAGCCCAGGCGTAAATACCGGCGATGACCAGATAGGCTGTATTGGCACGAGCCCAGGCGTAAATACCGGCGATGACCAGATAGGCTGTATTGGCACGAGCCCAGGCGTAAATACCGGCGATGACCAGATAGGCTGTATTGGCACGAGCCCAGGCGTAAATACCGGCGATGACCAGATAGGCTGTATTGGCACGAGCCCAGGCGTAAATACCGGCGATGACCAGATAGGCTGTATTGGCACGAGCCCAGGCGTAAATACCGGCGATGACCAGATAGGCTGTATTGGCACGAGCCCAGGCGTAAATACCGGCGATGACCAGATAGGCTGTATTGGCACGAGCCCAGGCGTAAATACCGGCGATGACCAGATAGGCTGTATTGGCACGAGCCCAGGCGTAAATACCGGCGATGACCAGATAGGCTGTATTGGCACGAGCCCAGACGTAAATACCGGCGATGACCAGATAGGCTGTATTGGCACGAGCCCAGACGTAAATACCGGCGATGACCAGATAGGCTGTATTGGCACGAGCCCAGGCGTAAATACCGGCGATGACCAGATTGGCTGTATTGGCACGAGCCCAGACGTAAATACCGGCGATGACCAGATAGGCTGTATTGGCACGAGCCCAGGCGTAAATACCGGCGATGACCAGATAGGCTGTATTGGCACGAGCCCAGGCGTAAATACCGGCGATGACCAGATAGGCTGTATTGGCACGAGCCCAGGCGTAAATACCGGCGATGACCAGATAGGCTGTATTGGCACGAGCCCAGGCGTAAATACCGGCGATGACCAGATAGGCTGTATTGGCACGAGCCCAGGCGTAAATACCGGCGATGACCAGATAGGCTGTATTGGCACGAGCCCAGGCGTAAATACCGGCGATGACCAGATAGGCTGTATTGGCACGAGCCCAGGCGTAAATACCGGCGATGACCAGATAGGCTGTATTGGCACGAGCCCAGCCGTAAATACCGGCGATGACCAGATAGGCTGTATTGGCACGAGCCCAGGCGTAAATACCGGCGATGACCAGATAGGCTGTATTGGCACGAGCCCAGGCGTAAATACCGGCGATGACCAGATAGGCTGTATTGGCACGAGCCCAGGCGTAAATACCGGCGATGACCAGATAGGCTGTATTGGCACGAGCCCAGGCGTAAATACCGGCGATGACCAGATAGGCTGTATTGGCACGAGCCCAGGCGTAAATACCGGCGATGACCAGATAGGCTGTATTGGCACGAGCCCAGGCGTAAATACCGGCGATGACCAGATAGGCTGTATTGGCACGAGCCCAGGCGTAAATACCGGCGATGACCAGATAGGCTGTATTGGCACGAGCCCAGGCGTAAATACCGGCGATGACCAGATAGGCTGTATTGGCACGAGCCCAGGCGTAAATACCGGCGATGACCAGATAGGCTGTATTGGCACGAGCCCAGGCGTAAATACCGGCGATGACCAGATAGGCTGTATTGGCACGAGCCCAGGCGTAAATACCGGCGATGACCAGATAGGCTGTATTGGCACGAGCCCAGGCGTAAATACCGGCGATGACCAGATAGGCTGTATTGGCACGAGCCCAGGCGTAAATACCGGCGATGACCAGATATGCTGTATTGGCACGAGCCCAGGCGTAAATACCGGCGATGACCAGATAGGCTGTATTGGCACGAGCCCAGGCGTAAATACCGGCGATGACCAGATAGGCTGTATTGGCACGAGCCCAGGCGTAAATACCGGCGATGACCAGATAGGCTGTATTGGCACGAGCCCAGGCGTAAATACCGGCGATGACCAGATAGGCTGTATTGGCACGAGCCCAGGCGTAAATACCGGCGATGACCAGATAGGCTGTATTGGCACGAGCCCAGGCGTAAATACCGGCGATGACCAGATAGGCTGTATTGGCACGAGCCCAGGCGTAAATACCGGCGATGACCAGATAGGCTGTATTGGCACGAGCCCAGGCGTAAATACCGGCGATGACCAGATAGGCTGTATTGGCACGAGCCCAGGCGTAAATACCGGCGATGACCAGATAGGCTGTATTGGCACGAGCCCAGGCGTAAATACCGGCGATGACCAGATAGGCTGTATTGGCACGAGCCCAGGCGTAAATACCGGCGATGACCAGATAGGCTGTATTGGCACGAGCCCAGGCGTAAATACCGGCGATGACCAGATAGGCTGTATTGGCACGAGCCCAGGCGTAAATACCGGCGATGACCAGATATGTATACCAGATATGGTATGTTAATCAGTACATTCCTGAGGACTGTTCCTCATGACTTATAATAATCAGCCCTATTATAATTATCTTATCTTATCTTATTAGTAACTTATCTTCCCTTCCCAGACCTCTATTCTAAATAATTGGCTCCCACGGCCTTTCTGTCTGCGCCTTTTCCTACTACCTCTACCATCGCTATGCTACACAGATAAATACCCCTTAGGCATAAGACAGAGTGTTGCTTCCTTATGGCTCTCATTTGCTAGTGAGCTCTTAGCCTGTAACCATATATAATTGTACCTTCGTGTTTTATATGAAATAAAGTTTCTTTTTAAGAGTTATTGAGCAATAGAAATATAATTGTCGTGCTTCTTGTGATCATTGACACTAATTTCTTGTACGATTTTTTTTTTTTTTTTTGTGTTGGGTGTTACCATGAAAAATGGTGGAGCATTATAATTGCAGGTGGGGTATCCAAATTTATTTACAGAATAATGGGTTTTAATATGTTGCTCGTTCTGGAGAAGGTTTATGTTTAATTAATTTTTTTTTTAAAATACAAATAAAATTTTCAGTTAATTACTACATTAGTTTCGGTTATTGCGGGAGTTAAGAGCCATCGGATCTAGATTGCGTGTTGGTTAAAGGGGGACAGCACCTCCTAGACACTTTCAGTACTCTTATCTGGACACACGTCATAGGTGAGAAAAGGTCAGATGCCGAATGCAGAGGACCAGGAAGGAGCTTTATATATAGCCATAACTTACTTACTAAACCTCTCCACGAAGCGTCAGGAAGCGGTGGAGGATGGAACGAGCTGATCGTGGCCTGGTGGAACTTGGAGAAGGCGGACTAATATCCGGTATCGTCAATAAGGTCAGACCTTCACATCTGATTCCAATAGAAGTTTCTTATTTTAAAAAATTCAAAACCAACACGAGGCATTTGACTTATTTTTGTTTATTGGAATTACACCGATGTGGCCGATTCTTATTAAGTGAATTAAGTAGAGCTAGTGTAGTTTTTTATCAAAAGTTCTTTCATACAAACAACATAAATATTTGGTATATTCACATTTACCTGTTTATGTACCCGACTAATAGCACTAACCTCCTTTAAACATGATTATGAATATAGTTGCAGATATAAAATTGTTGTTGATATTTTTTTAAGGCTTTTCCTGAATGAAAGCATGTACATATGTCAAAACTAATTGTTTCAAACAAACATAAACATGATGCTCGTTTGGGCATAATTTTATTTTACCATTTTGTTTAAAATATTCCCATAGCGTACGATCATCAGTAATCATACAGTACAATACATTGTAAATTTCAAACTTGGCCTTCGATAATGTTTGAATATTACATCATACATAATAAACATTTGGTCATTCGGAGCGGGATTTCGATTCATCGACCTGTTGGTTATAAAATATTTTCCAAAACATATTCATGGGGTTATAAAATTTTTTTTTGATTATATTCCTTATAAATATCTAAAATTGAGGTTTTACTCAAATTAAGTAAACTTCTAAAGGTAAATTAATTTGTGAATTTTAAATTACTTTGCTTGCAGTTTTTTTCCACAGCTACAGCCATAACACGGGGCTGTATAGCACACATATTGTAACTCAATACAAGTATCCGTTTAATTAGGATACTTCTATCATTCGGCTTGTGGTATTTATTTTGCTGCTGCATTCCTCGTGGGGATATTGGACCATAGTTCCCCTCAGAGTTTCATTATCGGTAGTTAGTTTTTTCTTGTCTCTGTTCCATTTGCGTTGTTACCATGACCGGTGAACTCGATGAAACCTACTTACAATTCCATTCATACCGACTTTCATACAATATATACATACAAATTCCGACAGGAGCCTCCCTTCGCACTCCCGAGGCAACTATCTCAGCAGCGGAGCTCCCTCCGTCTCCCTCTCCAACCACTATGTCATCTCAAGACCAAGGAGAGGGGAAGAGAACCACAGTCGCTAAGGACATGAGTGGGGGGAATGGCTGTCCCTTGTAGCTCTTTTCCGTAAGTCTAAATTGGTTTTAATATTGGTTTGTATTTATGAAGTTTGTTTTCTAGTGTGAGGTTTCTAGAGTTTTTGTCAAGTATCCTGTGTAACTGTCCTCTTTCAATTCTTGTCTTTTAGGTCTTGTGGAACGTTTCAATTCAAGCTTCTGTCTAGATGAAAACCTAGGGAAGTGGTATTGAATTTAATACTACGGATGGGCAGGATCTTGGACGGAGAGTAAGAAAAACGTGAATGCATTGCTGGATGCTGTTGACGGATCGGGATAGGACGAAATAATTGTTGTCTAGTATGCTAAAGTTGCCAGAAGGTACTAGAACTTACATGAATGTCAGCGGTTATATTCTCTTTACAATATAAGATAATAGAGGTCACTGCTTCTGCTTCTATGGGATAATAGTTGAAATATTCTAAACCACAACGGGCCCGGTTGATAGGCAGAGAGGATTGAAGGATTATATAAAGGGGGAGGTTTTAGCTTGTAAATTAACCTCCATTTTAGTAACCATTTTGTGAAGAAGTTGAAGCAAAACGCACGAAGTCTTACCGGCTAACGCACTTATTGACTTCCTATCTATCACTGCGTCTCAAGCTATTGCTTTACAAGAGTGTACTCAGGCCTACTCTGCAGTATGGTGCACCACTTTTTCGTCATCTGACGTATACGACAGCTTGGCGACTCCAACAATTTCAAAACGGTAAGTTTTGTTCGGGAGTGAATTTTAGTCTAAACGAAATTGGAATCAACGATAGTTACTCGGTATTTTAGACCAAACATGTTTATTTTGTTGTACCTTGTACGGGCTAAAGATGTATAGTTGCTTAATAACAGAGCGAACATATTTTCTTAACTAAAATATAAATATCTACATTACTGAAAACAGTAATAAAAAAACAGTAATAAAAAAACGAACTACGTTCCTTTATGTACCATCTATCTTGTTGATTTATTTTGAACTGCTCTTTATTTTTTTTTTTATTGTATTAAGTAGGTGTTTTGAACATTTTGAGTAATTGCATTTATGAATCCCCGGAGGGATTTGAAAAAACAGCCGCTAGGACTGGTATTGCACAGTCCCTTGGTGTGAGGTGGGGAATTGGAAAAGTTTTCAACTAGCGATAATTGAACGTTACTCGATCTTCATAGGTTACTATATTGCCTCTAAGCAAGGTTTACTAAAATCCCTACAAATTGTAACTAAAATAGGCCACGATTGATTTCATGAAATTAACGTAATTTGAATCAGTTCATGATTGCACAGAGCTTTGTGTTAATCCTGCGGGTTTTGTTTTTCGTTCTCCTTTGCTTCTGGTTTGGCCCAGTCAGCCCTCTCTATTCCATACAGGAATCTGAAACTGTCGGCACAACAAAGACATCCAAAAGGAAACAAAGACAAACCCTAGGCCCTCTGATTAGAGAACGGACAAAGGAACAAGAGAACCGAATTCTTCCTTCATGAATATTTTATTGACTCTTTCCGCTGTATTCGAAGCCCCCCCCCCAAAAAAAAAAGACAGATTCAACCGCACTGTTCAAAGAAACCTTTTTCTTTGAGGCAAAAATATCCAGTAACAGGGCGTAAATTGGCATAATATATAGCCCTGTGGAGAACTTTGTTTACAAAGCTATATATATATATATTATATACATAATACCAGCTATATAAACTGAAAGGATTAAGCCGAAGAAATCTTTATAAAACCATCAATTTTGGAATTCTCCATATTTTTGAGTAATTTATTTAAAATAATAAAGGTGCTTTTTTGTGAGAAGAAAGTTATGCTTTACTTTAAACAGGTAAGGGGCATTGTTTTGTGTATATATTTGGTGTTCTATTTAGGTGAATATTATCCATTTTCAGAAATTTTACAAGAAAGCTAAAAACCGTCCGTTTTTTGATATTTTAAAATTAATTGCATCTTCTAACATTTACAATCTTGAGTTTCTGGAAATTCAAGAATAAATTTTGAATTGAGCTGTTTTTGAAACAATCCTACGATTCAGAATGAAAATTTTCCTTGGACGGAGATCGTTTCGAAATTGGCGTCCATTAAGGAGTGCTTGAGTTCTGCGATTAAGTTTAAAGGCAATTATTTTAAACTTTAGCTTCTGATCTATCCCATAGAATTAAGGGTTATTGTTTACTCCATTTTATAAAAAATAAAAATAAATAATTAGTCTGAAAGGTGATTTTCAGTGGCCAATTTTGTTATAAATTAAATGAAATATTTCTATAAAATAGCTTTATTATCTTTCCAAAACTGATAATTTCTTCTTTATTGAAGTAGGGCTTTCGACAGCTCTCTAAGCTGTCTTATTCAGTTATCTCTACAATAAAATAAAAAGCCAAATGATAAAAACGTTGAAACTGCGCATTATGTAGACAAACTAATTACTATTATTATACGTAACAGTGGCCAGAGTCATTAAGTAAAATATAAATTTTATTACACTAGTAGTGCTGATTGTACTTAGTTTGAAATTGTCCTTCTATTCTACTACTTTACAATTAAAAATTTTTAAAATTCAAGATTACAACACATATACAGTAAATAATTAAAGTTCAAAAAACAAACTTTAAAAACTATGAAAAAAAATGACAAATTATTAAAAATTAAATAATTGCCAACAGATTACGATTATTAGTTACGGTACGATTATTAAAACACAACTATATATCGATCTTATCACTACTCACCTTGTCGGGTCGTCACGAGTGGGGAGCCTAGTTACCCTAGCCCTAGTGACGAAGTGAGGGTTGATTAGGCTATGACCTGGACAATTGCTTCATGACGGGTCTTACTATCCATATTTGATAGGTATGTGCCCCGACAATGCACTATGTTGAGGAGAAGAGGTATAGGGAAGGTATTGTAGGTAGTTTATGTGGTCTTGGAATGACCACGAATTCACACTCGGTATCTCAGGGTAGGTGAAAACCGTCCGGATCCCAAAGGTGACTGTAAACAGGAGAGAGGCAGACTGGATTGCCGTGGGAACAATACTAGGTAAATTTGTAGGGCCAAGACAACCGTTGTCCGCGAGGGAGAGGTCTCTCTTAAGGAGCTGCTAGTTTTAGCGAGACGAAGGCAGAGAATCCTACTAGGAGAGTGTGGGGTCTGATAAGGCCGGACTAAAACATAGCGAGGTTAGGAAGAGAGGCCTAGAGGTTTTCATAAATGAGAAGGCCAAGTCTTGAAACATCAGTGCAGCTGCAAGTCCACCAATTAGAGAGCCATCGTGAGAATGATTTACAGGCCAAAACCCGGGACTATTTATACCTGGCTATGCCTTGTTCGTAGCCAACCATGTAAGGCGTTATAGTGGCCAATGATATCCCAGTTGTGGCGCTTTGTTCTCGGCAGTGACTCAGGCATAGTCTAGGTCGCCTGCCACCTGCTATACCCTTCCAGCCTCTAACTAGTTTTTTTTGCAGCTGCATATTTTATTGTTTACAACATTTACAAGGACTTATGGTTGGTAATGTTATTTACATATCTTTAAATTAATTTAAAACATATTATAACCAATTTACAATATATATACAATAGAGTATATCTATATAGAGTATGTTATGTAGTTAGCGGTCGCTACACTCCCAATTTGGTTATGTGGGATTTTTAACTTATCTAAAACACTGGTATATTTTAACCAGGGCTGCTACATATATGCTCCTCGCTTTACGACTGGCTTTGTCCAGGATTCTTAGCATGCACGTGTAATTTTATTTAAATATTGAATCAATATTTTAGTAAATTTAATATATTTAGTTCATCAATCAAATCATTCAATAAGTTTTCAAAGATTCCCTCTTGAAGTATCTCTAGATAAATTTGATTAATGAAAATGATCAAGCCAAAAAAAATAAATAAACCTGGTTTTGAAGTAATAAAATAAACCATTGTTAGTTTATTCATAGACTAGTCATCCTGGAACTGGGGAGGGGGGCATGTTTTTATCTTAATTACTTCAAAACCTTTTCACAAATAAACTTTTGGTGCCCCCTCCTTAGAATTTTTTAATTCAAAAGGAGAGGGAACTTTGAACTTAAATCTCCGACCGATTTGAGAGTGATGATATTCACTATTATCTCTCTCTCTCTCTAGATAATTAAAATGAAAGAAACAAACATTCAAAACGCCTCTACGTTTTACCTTAGTTTTAAAGGATTTACAATAGTAGGAATAATTTATGTAGCAATAATACAGGATAGGAATTGGTATAACTCGGTCATGGGAAGAATTTTGGAGTAAGAGAACGGTCGTAGAACGGAAATTAAGGAAGAGAAATAGTGAATTTAGGCATTAGGTAGGATGGTCCTATTTCCTAAGACTGTTATTACGTAGAAGTCGTATTTCATTTTAGATGGGCTATTAGCTACGGCGAGTATTTTTGCCTGAATTATAAATATCCTGTAGTATTTCTTTATAAGGGTTAGGTCCCTTGTTTCTGATACTTAGGGTGCCCTTTCACTTGTTGGAGTCATAATGCACATCGGAACATTATCAATATTTATTTGCGGTTTCAAAAAATCCTTATATGTTGGTAGTTTTATTAGATTTTCAAGGTTTAAAAACATAAACATAAAAAAATTATTATTTTTATTAATACTAAGGATTATCTCAAGAAAGTATCCTAGAAACCTATCTAGGAACATTTTTTACGAAGTTATTGCAGGCCAGTTATTTCTGCAATGAAATTATTGCATTGTTTTTTTTAAGTAAATAAGAAAGACAATTAAACAATTGCTTATAACTAGCAACCGTTAATATGCAGACGAAAATATTAATGGCCAATTTCACCTCTTTTATTCATAGACAAGCAATAAAATGAATTACAGCTATGACAATTAAATGCTATCATAATTTTATATTGTACATTTTAAAAGACTTAAGATATATGAGTACGTTCACGAGTCTAGAACATTTTATAGGTTTAATATAATACAAAGTTGTCATGAACATAGACAAAGTAATCAGTACATTTTTCTAATAATAATTGTTTTAATAACGAAACAGGAGTGACAAGAGATTAGGTTTCAGGGTCGAAAGGCACGAGTGCGTGACCAGACCTGACTCAATACAAACTAGATCTGTACTTGACCTTGAACATTGGCTCGACAAAATTAGAATAATTTCTTTTCAGTTTGAATGGGAAATCAATCTCGCTGTCAAGCCGATTGTTTTGTCTTTCTAAAGTAAAGAAAACCCGTCAAACAACGAATTCAACAATTAATATATGTTCCATAGAGCCCTATTATTCAGCAACAAAACCCTTCATGAGGATCTTAATATACATTACATTCTCCAACTCATCCCTTCCAAGTTCATAAAATTCCATTGTAACCTAGCCAACCGCCCTAATCCCCTAGCACAGTCATTGCACTGCACCACTCATCCCTATAATCCTCCTCGGAGACTAAAACGGCAGTGGCCTCGTGACCTGCTATAAATGCGTAACAGTGGGAGTCCCGGCAATGGCAAATTTCTCCAATCATGTCCTGAGCGTCTGTGCCTCTCGCGCTCTTATCCAGTGACGCGGCTGACGGATGAGTGTGAGGGACTTCCCAAGACTCCGCTTCCTCACTCGCATGTGATGGGGAAAATAAACGTGACATATTCAAGGCTCAAATTAGCCCTAGTGAATATCAAACCTATTTAGCTAAGCTGTTACATAATATCAACGCCATTGCGGAGCCAGACAGATAAAAGGGGTTATGAATTATTAGTTTTGGTATCGAAGCCATTATTATAATTAATAATTAGCCGAAATGGCGTTCCCAGGCCTGGGAATATTCAGCCATGTTCTCTGCTCCACCTCACATAACTGTGAGTAACATGAGTGTAACATACCTAGCTGTTCCACCGTATAATAAGGTAAGATCAGTACCGGTTTAATTAACTGGCTGTTATCAATTGCATGTTTGGTTCACACGCTGCAATATCGCACGATACACTTGAGCTGACCGCACTCCGTGTACCACAACATGCGCATTGTGCATCCATGCATGCATGGACCCTTGGACCAGCAGAACCGCAATAACATCTGGACCATTGCTTACAGATGCCATCTGTTCTGCACTATTGAGTAATTAAAACTAAATATATTTATGCTTTCTTTGCATTACTTCCAGATAACTAGATAAAAACTTTTTCATACGTATTAAATTAAGATTTTTTTTATTATTACCAATCAGCTTTATTATGATACAATCACAATCTGCCTTATTGGGCAATAAGTAATTGTGATAAATGATCTCATTTATACCATATTTACAATTTCATTCACTCGCTCATTCATACATTATTTACAAACAGCCCAGAGGCCTCCCAACTCCACAGGTTGTCACCTCCCTCGTATGTGAGCGGAGTCTTGGGAAGTCCCCCACGCTCCTCCGTCAGCGGCGTCACTGGATACGAGCCAGCGGAGGCTGACCCAGAACGCGAGAGCCACATGCGCTCAGGACATGATCGGAGAAACTAGCCATTGCCAGGACCCCCACTGTCACGCATTTATAGCAGGTCATGAGGCGACTTTTATTCCCCAAGGAGGATTATAGGGATGAGTGGGTGCTTGGATAGGTTACTATGGAATTTCATGAACTTGAAATTAAGAATTACATACATAGATGTATTTGTTTGGTTCCCCTTTCCATGTTATTTTTTTTTTATAGCTTTGACAGTGTGGCAATCGAAACCTATACAACATTACCGCTTCATTTTAATTTTTTGTTCTACGAAAATGGTTTATATAACCCATGAGATAGAACGGTGGCTTCTACTGCAAACAGATAAAATGTACGGACGGAGATTATGTCACTCAAGCGACTGCAGTATCTCTTCTATGTGAACAGTCTTCTGAGATAGCAACCAGTTCATATGTTGTTATTTACTTACGCATATATATGTAATTAACTTGTCTTAGCAAAAATAAAGATTGATAAATTGTTCACATGTAACAATAAGGGTGGAGAATTAGGAGAACCCTAAGGGCCTGCAGAAGCGAAAGAAGGGCGTAGAGGAAATGACACTAACCGATCGCTGAGTACAGGACAATAAATCTCCACACCACTAACTCTTTCTTCTTAAGTGTCCTTATTTCTTGTGGGCCATTCACGGACTGGTCTCTTGTAGACATTTCACTTTAGTCGATCAGATAGTTTCTTTTTATATCATTAGCAACAGATTTAGGTCGTCTTTCCTAACACTTCTTGTCTAAACTTTCGTATAAAAAATAATAGTTATGTGTGATGTATCGAACAATTGAGGAGGTGACTGCAAGAAGGGCCCGTATTCAAAAATTGTTTTTCTCTTTCATAGCCCTTTTAAATTTACAGATAATTGTTAGTTAGTTAAATTCCTTTATTGTGCTATAATTACAATCTGCCTTTTATAAGGCAATAAGTAATTAAGATAAATGCTCTCATTCATACCATTACAGATAATTATATACAATTATAGATCCTCAGGCGAATCTATTCACAAATTTTTTTTGTATTTCCTGTAGCATTGCTACATTATATACATGTTTTGTTATTTTATAAAAAATATATAATGAATGAACAAGTATAATGATATACGTTATAAGTGACTGGACTAAACTGACTCTAATAAAGGTGATGGGGCTCACCTTTTTGATCAACCTTAAAAGTAACTTACATACTAATTCTTAACCTAATCTTTTCCCAACAGTCTGTTGCATATATTTCAAAATCAAGTTTGGCGGTTTGAAACTTGATTATATGCAAGTTTTTAGCGTTGTGTATTTGACTTATTATATTATGATATAGGGTTGAAGTTTTTTGTTTTTTTTAATGAAGTTTAATCTTCGATATGAGTGATAAGGTGTTATAAATATTGCAGGAGGGTGAGAGGAAAGTTTTTTATGGCCCCTTTTTACATGAAAATTACTCAAATGAATAAAATATTAAAGATCATTGTTGAAATAAATACATTTTGAGTTGAAAAATGATAATTTGTTTTTTAAATATTTTTTGATGAAACTTTTGATTTATATCTTCCACTCTTATTTTCGGTGAAGGAATAAGTAATATAGTCGGCATGCATCTTCTGGGTTTACTTCTATTTTTTTTCCATCACTCCACATAGAAATCGCAAACGTCCTTTGTCAGGTCGTTGCGAGGGTGGCCTAGTAACCCTAGCCTTAGTGACGAAGTGAGGGTTGAATAGGCTATGACCTGGACAATCGTTTCATGACGGGTCTTACTATCTGACTCCATATCTGATAGGTATGTACCCCGACAGGGCGCTATGTTGAGCAGAAGAGGTATAGGGTAGGTAGTATAGGTAGTTTGTGTGGTCTTAGAATGACCACGAATTCACACTCGGTATCTGAGGATAGGCGAAATCCGTCCGGATCCCAAAGGCGAGTGTGAACCGGAGAGAGGTAGACTGGATTGCCGTGGGAGACACTACTAGGAGACACTACGTTGCAGGGCCACGACAACCGTTGTCCGCGAGGTAAAGGTCTCTCCCAAGGAGCTGCTAGTTTTAGCGAGGCGAAGGCAGAGAATCCTTCTAGGAGAGTGTTGGGACTGACAAAACCGGAATAAAACATAGCAACGTTAGGAAGAGAGGTCCAGAGGTTTTCATAAATGAGAAGGCCAAGCTCTTGAACATCAGTGCAGCCGCAAGTCATCAGTTAGCTAATCGTCGTGAGTATAATTTACAGGCCCAAACCGCGGATCTTATATACCCAGCTGGCTTCGTAAGTAGACTGTAGCGACCGCTAACTACATAAGTTAAACCACCCTATACTCTGGTGCATATATAATGTATTGTAATTAAATGTAAATCATGGTAAAAGATTCTAGCAATAAACGCGGACCGGCAGTCATAAACAAGTCACAAGAGGGTCGACGGTCGTCAGCAATAAACCTGAGAGGGTGAACCACCTGGCCATCATAAACAAGACCCTTTTAGACCAAGGGCGGCCACCCGGTGGTCATAAACCTTAAAGGGGTTGGCTACCTGGCGTTCATAAACCGACCCCTTTCAGACCGTCTCCGCCTTCCGGCAGGAAGGGGAAACACTTTTTAACCCCGCGGCTTCTAGCCCTAAACCCTACTCTCTCCTCAGTGCCTCTGAGTCTGTCACTCTGTCTTTCAGCCTCCTTGCAGACCCTCTGACGACTTGTACCTATGACGCTGCCGGGCCACCGCTCGAACTCTGAAAACTGGCCTTATTCTTTATGAAACCTCTGTACCTCTTCTCTTTAACACAGTGCATTGTCGGGGAACATGCCTATCATACATGGAGTCAGATATGTTATTAACTTGAACAATCCGCACTTGTCACCAGGGTTATGTGAGCAGGCACCTCCTAGTGAATACCTGACATATCCAATCATCTCCGGTTTTATTGTACCCAATGCCAGCTCAGTATGCGGTGACTCTTTGTTCTCGGCAGCCCTAGGTCTGGGTCGCTTTACCACCTGCGGCTGGTAACTAACTAAATGTCTTGCAGCTGTGTCTTTATTTACACATTTACATTTACATTTACAATGATTTATGGTTTGGTATGTTATTTACATTTGTTTTAAATTAATTTACAATATATAGTTAAATATCTTCAAAGCACACAAGACTTTTTAAAAAGATTTATTTTGAATAACAAACATAAATGACATGGTAATATACAGATCTAATCTAGCATAGTGACGGGCTAATGAGATACAATAGACTGACCTCCTTCTCTGATTCTCACGGGGTTTAAATAAGAGTCAGCAAAGGGGTGATTCATAGTTCTTAGAATGTTAGCACGGGTGCACTATAACTCCCCGCAGCCTTAAGTTTTGAACTCTGGTCAAAACAAACATTTAATTTTTACATTTTAAAAACTTGATTTATACAATTTACTTAAAATTACTTTATGATCATCAATAGTAATAGGTGTTGTTGAAACCTTTACATTATTTAAAGGTAAATTTGAATTTTGGATCTTTTTACAATTTCTTTTATAAATAAAAATGTTAATTAGTACAATGATTAGAATAATACATAATACAAAAGAATAATGATAAATATTAGCGTTGTCTACAAAGGACAATATTTCTAATTCTGGTATAGTATAATTATTTGTTTCTAACATAGTTGTATTTAATATTACATTTTCATATAATGGTTGTAAAATAGTGTTAAAATCATGAGTATAAATTTTATTAAATTCTGGAAAGCAATCCTCCTTACTAATATTAATTAATCCTACATTTGGTAAAAATACAGTGTTATTATGACAATCTGTTATTTTTTTAATATTTACAGTGATATATTGCTTAATATGATCTAAATATCTTATATTATTTTGATTACTTAATACTAGTTTACATTCTTTTAAATTTCCGTTATGTACAATAGATGAAACACATTTTGATTCTGTTTTATTAAGATTTATACAGTAATAATTGTCAATAAAAATACAACTTCCTTGATAGAGAGTGGCTCCTTTTTGTAAGTAAAGATCAGTTTTTAAATCAATTTCGTAAATTGTCTGGTTTATAATTCTTGGTACTGATATCACAAAATATCCTTTATAGGATTCATCATGAATTGGTAATTTGATAAAAGTATGGATTATATTGTGATGAGTTGAACAAAAGATTTTACTATTTGTCCATAGAATTTCAGTATTATCTGAGATTAGTTTTATGTTACTTGGTAGATTTTTTATTACATCAATCATTAAATTGGTGTGAACAATGCCAAGCTTACAAAATTCTAAAGATAAAGTTAAATCTTTAATTTTATTTAATAAATGCATGATGTGAATATATAAGTCATAAGCTTTTTCATTTTGTCCTAGCGATTCGAAATTTTCTCTATTAATTATGAAATTTTTATTAATTGTTTTGATTTCATTCTGGTAATCCTCAATCAGACGTTTCTTAATATTGACAGAATTTTCGATGTTATGTTCAATCTTATAATTATTTTGTTCTACATTTGAAATTATTTTATCGTAGTATTCCTTGTCGTCATTATTCATATTACCTGTTATCCAACTAATAACATTACCTAGACCATTTATCAAGCCTCGTCTGTGACGATTTTTAATATCTCTTTGTTGCATTAATTGAAATTGTTCAAAAACTTCGTTTGTTAAATCTTTTAGCAAATGATACATTTTATGTGATCTAAAGTTAGTAACATGATCTTCAATATTTATTATTTCTACTTCTAATAAACTTAAATTATAAAAATGATAAGTTTCATAATATTGATTAACTACTCTAATATTATTTACAGAATAATGGAGAATTCCTGGAGAGTTAGTGAGATCTACTACTTTTATCGTCAGAATCTTCTGAAGATGAAGTATCAGAATTATTGACATGTAGTGAATCTTCATCTGAAACAAAATGTTTCCTCTTTTTACGTTTGTTGGGTCTCCTAACGTTATCAACATGTGTTGTTAATTGCCTAGCGCCTTGGATTAACACATTTACTTTTCTGAATTTGTCTCTACTTTTAATCTTCGATTGAGTATCTTTGATAAATTCTTGATTTATTAATTCAGGTGGATCTTCCCGATTTTTATTTAATTTTTCTGTACGCTTTATCTTTTCTTCATTAATTTTTGTGTGAGCTAATTCATGCAAAAGTTGTAAATCTTTATGATACTTTTGTACGTATAGTTCTGTTATACTAATATTTTTGTTGTTGTTATTTTCTTTTATAAATCCGAAAGTGATTTCATTGGGTGTTAATTTTAGATTGTTATTTAAGGTATTATTGTACGCAATAATTGCAAGTTTTAATTTTTGTTCAAATGAATAAGATTTTCTCTCATGCGAGATAAGTCTTAGTAATTCGCTTAGTGTTAAATGAACTCTATTTAATAATCCCAAAGAATTTGAGTGATTAGTGGATGTATAATGTAATAAAATATCATTGTGGTCACAAAATTGTTTAACTAAATTGTTTTTCATTTCTGTGCCTTGATCTAATGAGATCTGTACTGGCGTAGGATAATGAGATAAATAATTTTGTAAACAATCACAAATATTGATTGCATTGTGTGTTGGAATAACTTGTGCGAACAATCTTTTTGAGAAAGTATCAACAGCAGTAAATATTATTTTCCTTTCATACTTCAAAATGTCAATCATTAATTCTCGAAAAGGTTTTTCTGGTGTTGGGGTTTGTTGAAATTTAGTTTTGATAGGTTTTCTATCATACTTTGATTTTTTACAAATTTCACATTTATTAATATATTCTGTAATTTTGTCTTTCATATTGGGGAAATAAACTTGTTTTTTTAATTTTTCAAAAGTTTCTAATATTCCACGATGTTTAGTTTTTCCTAAATGATAGTTTTCAATAGTTTCGCGTTGTTCATTTACATTTTCTACGTCATTGATAAAGTTAAAATAACGTTTTATTCTTACAGAAGGGAATTCGTTTTCTATTATATTTTGAATCTCTTTAAAGTATTCATCGTAAGTTTTTTCTAAAGTTTTTATGTTCGGTGAACAGAAAATTCCGTAAGTCTTGTCCGGTTCTACGATCTGGTAGAGTAGAGTTTGCAAGTCATCTTTCCTGTTAATGATGAGTTCGTATCTTCTCTTGTTTCCAAATGGCTTAGAGAACTTCATGTCTTCTTTGTTTCCTCTAATGATAATAATTTGATTTTTTTCTACATTTATACATTTATCTGGTTCACATATCCAAGTTTGTTCATTGCTGGATTCTTGTGAATGAATAGTTTCTAGATCTGATTGATTTTCTGCATTTTCCGCTGTAGATGGAATATTTATTAATTCCTCCATAATTGCTTCATATTCTGTTGTTTTTTCAGCAGCTTCTTCTTGATTTTGTAATATGTCATCAATAAATACATCAATATCAATATCTACATCATCAATATCCATATCCTCTGGTTCCGTGTGGTTTACTTCATTTATATTTCTTGATAAAGCATCTGCTACATAATTTGTTTTACCATTAACATGTTTTATGTCAAATTCGAACTCCTGCAACTTCCAAATCCATTTCATGATTCGGGTGTTACCGTTCTTCATAGAAAATATCCAAGTTAGTGGTTTATGATCGGTTTGAAGTAAAAATTTAGTTCCGTATAAGTAAGGCTTAAAGTGTTGAGTCGCCCATACAACTGCTAATAATTCTTTTTCGATAGTGCTATAATTATTTTCCGCATTTTGTAGTACTCGTGAAGCGAATGCTACAGGATGTTCAATATCATCATCGTCTTTTTGGGACAATACTGCTCCAATTGCTTTATTACTAGCATCTGTAGTTAATATGAATGATTTATTCCAATCGGGGTATTTTAAAATTGGTGCATTTGCCATTAAATCTATTAATGTCTTACAAGCCCTTTTTATCTCTTCGGTTTTATAAATTTTTGTTTTAATCGAATCTGAAATAGGTTTAGTTATTTTTGCATATCCTTTAATGAATTTCCTATAGTATCCTGTCATACCTAAGAACTGTCTTGTCGACTTTTCGTCATGAGGTACTGGAAAGTTTACTATAGTTTCTATCTTTTTCGGATCTGTTTTTAAACCTTCTTCAGTTACAATATAGCCGAGAAATTTTAATTCTTTTTTGAAAAATTCAGTTTTATCTAATTGAATTGATAACTGATGTTCTTTTAATGCTTTGAAAACTTTTTCCAAATCTCTTAAATGTTCGTTTTCATTTTTTGAATAAATAATAATATCGTCAACGTAAACCATTGCATTAGGAATATTTGATATCATCATTGTCATTGCTCTCTGAAAAGTCGGCGGTCCATTACTTATTCCGAATGGCATTCGAACAAATTCGTAATGACCATTTTCAGTAGAGAATGCTGTTTTTGGAATAGATTCTTCATCCATTTCTATTTGATGAAATCCCGATGTTAAATCAATAGTCGAAAATATTTTTGCACCTCTTAATCGATTCAGCAAATCTTCGATATTGGGTAACGGGAATTTATCTTTTATGGTAGCCTGATTTAATTTTCTATAATCGATTACCATGCGAACTTTTTTTATACCCGATGCGTCCATTTTTTTTGGAACAATCCACAAAGGGGAATTATACGGCGACTTACTTGGTCTAATTATTCCGTTTTTTAATAATTTTCCAACTTCTTCGTTAATTTGTTCTTTAAATTGTTCCGGATATCTATAATTTCGTGTATAAATCGGATTTTCATTCGTAGTTATTATTCTATGTTTTAATAATTTAGTCGGTTTTAATTTTTCATTTTCTGTTTTTAATATTTCACCGTTTTCACTTAATATTTTTGTGAGTTTTTCCGTTATCTCCGAATTTATGTGTTCGTGTCTTATAACATTTTTAATTTCATTAGTATCTTCGATATGAAACATTTCGTCTCTTTCAAGTTTGTATTTTATTCCCATTATTTTTATTTCCATGTCTTCTAAATTTATATTAGTTTTTAACATTTTCATTGTTTCGTACCCAAGTAAAATATCAAACCGTGAACTAATAGGATAAACTAAGAACTTTACTTCTTGATTAATTCCTATCAGATTTTGCAGGTTGAGGTTTACACTTTGTGTTCCTTCTGCTCGTCCTGTAGGGGTTTTTATCGCGAAGTTTTCTATGTTTATTTTAGCATCTTTCGGAATTGCTTGGGGACAAATATAATTTTTTGTTGCTCCTGTGTCAATTAACCATTTATTATTTTCTTTATCCAAGAGCTGTGGTAAATTATTTAAAAAATTAACTTCGTCACTTATTTTAATTACATTCGATCCGGTGGTTCTCCTTTGTTCGGACCTTGGTCTAAAAAATTATCTTTATTAGTTTCAAGTTGTTTTACTCTTTCAGTTAATATTCTAATTTGTTCATCTCTCTCATCCTCGGCGTAATGTACGCGATTAGAAACAGTTCTCATCGAAACCGTATTTGAATCATTTTGTTGTGGTGGATCTACTTTTTGTTGATTATTTCTCCAATTTCCGGATGGAGGTTTATCAAAGAATCTATGTTGAGATTTTGGATCCCATGATTGATTATGAATAGGTTTTTGATAATTTTGTTGATTATTTGGGTAATTGTGATAATTTGGTTGTGCATTTTGATAACTTTTATAATTTTGGTTTTGTTAATGTTGATAATCTTGTTTTTGTTCATGAGGTTGTTTTTGAAATTGTTTTTCATATTTATGTTTGTAATTTGGATCGAAATTTTTGCCTTTATAATTCGATTGGTGTGGTTGGTGGTGTTTGTCTTTTCGACTACCCGGACCGTACACCCGATGCACAATGTGCGCAGCGTTATTTCTTAAGATTTCGTCAATATCTTCGATTGTCTCGAATTTAATATGATAAATAAAATCAGTAAGCGAGGGATGTAAATTATGAACGGTGTGATGTGATATCTGTTTGTCGTATCTTTCCATTTCCGACTGTTTATTCACTATTTCCGAGTCGGCATACACGCGAGCATATAAATCGCATCTTTTCTTACCTAATCTTTCTAAGTAATCATGTGGGTTTTCGTTATGGTACGATTTAGTATTGAGTATTTCTGATATTAATTGCTCTCTCGTTCGCGTATCTTGATATTTACGTTTAAGGAATGTTAAAATTTCTGTCACACTAGTGAATTCCTTATCATAGGTTGCAATTTTTGCTTTTCCTTTTAGCTTAGTTAATAAAGTTAATACTAATTTTGAATGGTTTATATCTTTATATTGGTTATTATCTTTACAATATAAGTCATACACAAATTTTGTATTTCTAATAAAATCTACTAATTGTAAAGGATCACCATCATATTCCGGAATTAATTTAAAATCATGATCTTTTATTTCCATAGCCATCTCTGAATTTGTATTTTCTAATAGTAATTGATCAATATTATCTAGATTAAAAGTTGTATATACTTGTCTTAATTGGTTTAATCTATCCTGTAAATTTGACATACAATAAACTTATAATTACTTATAATTACCATCAAGTATGTTGTCTTCAGTGGAAAAATCTTCTTCCTTGGTGCTGCGAAGTCTCAACAAATAGTTTTGAAACTCGGGTGATAAGATTTGAAAATCTTCAGAAAGTTGAAAGATACCTCTGTAGTCGTGGAGAATGCTTGCTATACTTGTATACGCAGTGGCAATCTTCCTCAAGACGGAGAGAAGTAGTTATGCTGCTTGATTTCGGTATTACACACGATTCTAAGCTCCGCAAAGTTACTTTAAATACCTTCAAAATTCCTCCCAAGTCCCACGTTCGGGCGCCAGTTAAATATCTTCAAAGCACACAAGACTTTTTAAAAAGATTTATTTTGAATAACAAACATAAATGACATGGTAATATACAGATCTAATCTAGCATAGTGACGGGCTAATGAGATACAATAGACTGACCTCCTTCTCTGATTCTCACGGGGTTTAAATAAGAGTCAGCAAAGGGGTGATTCATAGTTCTTAGAATGTTAGCACGGGTGCACTATAACTATATATACAATAGAGTATAGGGTGATTTATCTTATGTATTTAGCGGTCGCTACAGTTACTAAACGTCAGGAGGTAATTTGTTAGGACTGTTGGTGTGAGTCTCTCTCCTTTCATCAAATGTTGATTTGTCAATGTAGCGACCGCTAACTACATAAGATAAATCACCCTATACTCTATTGTATATATATTGTAAATTGGTTGTAAATTAATTTAAACAAAACCATAAGTCATATCAGTGTAAATATTGTAAACAATAAAAGGCACAGCTGCAAAACACTAGTTCAGAGGCCCTTGCAGAGGGAGTAAGGTAAGTCCTGGGGCTGGGTGGGTCCTAGAACATTCAAGCGTCATTCAACCCTGTGATGCGAATGGCCAGAATAAAACCCCAGCCCATTGGCTACTTGGGGCTATATATAAGCCCTAGTTTTAGCCAATAATTCATTCTAACTACGGCTCTCTGGACTGGTACTTGCAGCTGCACTAATGTTTCAAGACAATGGCCTTCTCATTTATGAAAACCTCTGCATCTCTCTTCCTAACCTCGCTGGGTTTTAGTCCGGCCTTGTCAGACCCCACACTTTCCTAGTGGGATTCTCTGCCTTTGTCTCGCTAAAACTAGCACCTCCTTGGAAGAGATTTCTTCTTTGCGGACGACGGTCACCTGGGTCTCCCCAAGTGATCCAGACTGCCTGTCTCCGGTTCACACTCGCCTTTGGATCGGGACGGTTTTCCACTACCCTCAGATACCGAGTGTGAATTCGTGGTCATTCCAAGACCACATAAACTACCTAAAATACCTACTCTATACCTCTTCTCCTGAACATAGTGCACTGTCGAGGCACATACCTATCAGATATGAAGTCAGATAGTACAGTAGTAAGACCCGTCATGAAACAATTGTCCAGGACATAGCCTAATCAACCCTCACTTCGTCACTAGGGCTAGGGTAACTAGGCACCCACCTCGTGACGACCCTACAGTCAATTATTTGTTTTGTTTTTTTGTAAGATTGAAATGGTCTTGATTTTAAACAAGTTGAGAGTAAAGTCCTTTTTTTTTTCTTAGCTCTCTAATTATAAGATTAAGGATGAGGGAAAAATAAAGGGATATTTGGGTTGAGCGGATCTTTATACTAGGAGTATCTGCAAAAAGGTGGTGTGAGGGAATTAAGGAGTGTGGGAAGCCTCGGTAGAGGTTGATAGTTGCGTTACAGTGGTGAGACTCCACTGGTGGCTGGGCCTAGAGTCCCTCTAGGCATGTAGTGCAGTCTTTTTTAGTCGGATAGCAGTGTTGGGTGCCCGTCAAAGGCTTGTTGTTGGTGGGGTAAGCGGTTGGTGGAAATAGGAGAGGCTGAAACAAATGTTGGCCTTTTTCCGACTTGCTATTCGTAAAAAAGTCTTAGACATCTTTCATTTCGCTTTTATTTAAGTTTTGGACGATGCATTTGTGCAATAACGATTTAGTTTTTAACATTTTTCCTGCTAATGACACGTACTCCTCGCCGGACAGACGTCTTTCTTCGAAATGTTTCTTTTTACAATTTCTCTGCATTTTGGCTTTACAAACCTATCATCAAATTATGAAACCAAACAAGCCACACCGATTCTTTAGTATGATTGAAGAAAGGGCGATAATAACAGGTTACTTTATCACCTATAGATTCTTAAGGGTTCTATTTATCAATTTGAAAGTATAACAGAGTATTATTCGATATCTTTAACAATGTTTAAAATGTTTTACACAAAAAGGACCTAGCTTATTTCGCTTCTTTGACAAATTCGATATGCTAATTTTCACTTTATTCATCTTTAAAAGTAATTATATCAGCTTTATTATGATAAAATTACAATCTGCCTCATTGGGCAATAAGTAATTGTGATAAATGTTCAGTCGTCCAGTATTTACAAACAGCCCAGAGACCTCCTAAGTCCACATGGTTGTCACCTCCCTCGCATGGGAAAGAGGAAGCGGAGTCTTGCGAATTCCCCCACGCTCCTCCGTCAGTCGCGTCACCGGATACGAGCCAGTGGAGGCTGACCAAGAGCGCGAGAGCCACATAGTCTTTAAAAGTTACGTTGAAACTATGTTCGTAAATTGTTTTCAATGAAAATAATTTTATGAATGAATTTGACATTAGTATGATTTTAACTACTTTATGCTTTTATCGTCTACTAGAACCAAACATAGTTCACACACCATTATTTAGATTATCAATGATAAATACTCTTCTATTACAAAATTAGGCAATTAGTGACCCTTCAATGTTTTTCATAAGCTGGGTTTATTTTCAGTATTATAGAGGCATCAGGCGATTTTAAATATACACAACAAAACTATTGACATACATAACGAATATATAGCGAATATATAGCGAATACATAGCGAATATATAGCGAATATATAGCGAATACATAGAGAAATACTTATCCTATCTTTTATTGCGTTTGAAATATTTTCCGTATAGTCAGGTTGTCATATGGAACCTTGTTCAGTCTTCAATTAGGTTAGTGTCAATACCGACATGAGTGAAAAATTCAGGGTTTCTAGTATTGAAAAACAAACAACTTCATGACTCCCGTTCCGTACATATATTTAAATCTCTGCCAAGGTACAGATGAGTAGAATGATGCGACATGGCAAGGGGGTTGTCATAGAAAGTAAGATAGTTGAAGAACTAACTGATGCCGTCAATGGGATTCTCATGGAGTGTAATGGTTAAGGTAACTCAGGGCTGGAACCCCTCGAAGGAGGGAGAGGATGGCAGCTGCCGGTGCCGTATTCTCAAGGGAAGCAGACCGCAAGACGGAACAGTATTGCGCAACTGTATCTCACAGCGCCTGATAGCGTCTCAATCTTACACGCTCTAACCTTTACCACTACATCTCTGATGGTAAACCAAAAAAATACATTCATAAATTTGGGCTTGTCCAAGCCTTAAAAAATTAAAATTGGAAAAATATGGTTTCCATTCCACTTACAAAAGCTTTAATATTTCTGCTCTAGTAATAAAAGCCTATAGCACAGATCATGTTAGAGAATAATTGTTATTGTATTTATATATGGCTCAAGATATATTCGGAACGGTGAGTGAAAAATCCGGTGTTTTTTGGGGGGAGGTCAACATTGTTGTTTGCGTAATTTTTCATAAGTCGATGTTTATTAAGGGAATCGTTCTATAGATGAAATATATTGAATAATAAATATGGGGTGGTTTTTATGAAACTCCGATTACTCGAATCTAGACCAGTTATCAATACGGCTACTACTAGGTCGTTTATATTATTTGTTAATAATCTATATGCACTTATGTAAAATAAAATGGTAGACTATGTTTAGCAAATGAGGCCAAAATTAAATAGTTCAAATATGAGGTTTCATTTCGTTATTATTTTAGATGGTTACTTTTTCACTTAGGCCAATGAGAGAGGCAATACTTTCAAACAGAAGAGAAAAAATTGTACTATCATAATATGATAGCGTATCATTTGTAATTGAAATAAAAAATCTGAAATGCCATACGTTCCTGAATTACAGGAATATAAATAAATTATTAAAAAGTTAAGGCTTGTCTTTTCAACTCATGAAATTCCCCTAGTCATAGCTTTGACGCTAGTTTCCTGCGTTATGGAAAAAAAAAATTTAAACATATCTTAAAACAATTGTTTTCTTGTAAGTATAATCCGAAAGATAACTCCTAAAACTTTAGGAATTAACTATCTATTATTATTTATTCCATAAAACATAATAAAAATAATAATAATAATTGCTGTGCACCTATATTTTATGGCACCACCAGGAGTGGTAGAGTTTTCTTTCCACATTTTTCATTTTATCTCACCTGGCTTGCAAGGCTGCAGGTTTCGTCTTTTTTCATTTTAAAGACGATGAAAGCTAAAGTATATTAGCCGTTTCAGTCTCCGAAGAGGTCGTAGGGATGAGTGGTGCAGTGCAATGACTGTGCTAGGTGATTAGGGTATTTGGATAGGTTACCATGGAATTTCATGAACTTGGAAGGGATGAGTTCAAGAATGTAAGGTATATTACGATTGTTATGAAGGGTTTTGTTTGTGACATAATAAAGGGCATCTACTGTTGTTCTCAGGACTTTTGATTGAAAGGTTGGGCACGCTTGATGTTCGACTTTTTTGCTGTCCCCCATAGCTCTATTCCGTATGTCCAGATTGGCTTAAGTATAACTTTGCAGATTAGTAATATATTTTCAATTGAGAGATGAGAGGTCGTTTGAAGTAGTCTGTACAGTTGTCCAAAGCGTCTGTTTAGTTCTTGTCTTTTTAGCCTAGTATGTGAGTTCCAGGTCAGCCTTTTGTCGAGATGTACCGTACTAACTCGGTTACAGGGAAAAAATGGAAATGGAATTAAAATAAACTAGTGGACAAGACTTGTGGCAGAGGGTGAAGGTAATGTGGGAAAATTTTGCTTTATTAACTTAGTTTCACCATTGGTTGCACCAATACTCCACCTCATTAGGGTGTTTTTAAAGGTTATGGGATGCTTTAACGGGGTCTGGATTGGATGACAAGACTGCAGTGTCATCTGCAAATGTTGCCAAGAAGGTATTGGGGGTAGAGGGGAAATCAGCGGTGTATAGGTTATATAGGATGGGACCCAGGACTGTCCTGTGGAACTCCTGCTTTTATAGGATAGTAGTTAGAATATTGGCCTTGTTGATTAGTGGAATGTCATTGACGGTAACCAAACTGGTGAGTAGGATAAAGGGATTTTGGATTCAACAATTGGCAGTTGACGTTTTAATAGGAGTTTCTCAAATATTTTTGACAGGATAGGGCTAATTGGAGTAGGCTAATTGGATGGTAAGATGAGGTGTCATTGGGTGGTTTACCGGGTTTGGCGAATAGGACAATAATGGAATGTTTCCAGAGGAGAGGAAAGTGTGTCGTTCGGATAATGCAATTACATATGTAGGTTAGGAAGATTATGGCTTTGGGAGGAAGTTGTTTGAGAATTTGAGGAGTAAGAAAGTATATCTATTGGTATAAATATGTTTCTACGTGTAATAGTTATATAGATATTTTGATGTGATCTTTCGAATTAGATGATTACTGACTAGGTAACCTATGTAGGTATGTTACTCGCGGAAAGCAAAAGTAGTATGGCGAATCATTTACTTCAAAATGGTGTGATAACGAAAATTGTAGATTATTGATTTTGACAAATGAAAAACAAACAGTTAGGACCATCTAAAGCAGAAGAATGGCCAACAAAATAACCAATAAATTGGAAATTATTCTAATAATGCTTGACTCCATCACTTTCGAAAACTTATATATGTAAAAAAAAGATTATGTAAATTATAATGAAATAAATAAAATTTTAATTTATTCATAAAGACTTTGTTAATTTAATGATTCTATTAAGTGAGTTACGTTTTATTTTTTATACTGATTAAGATAAATTTTTAGCCATTTATCGTTTTAACTACTATTAAAATTAACAATACACCATTGTAAGCTAACATACCTGTGAATTATATCGATCACTATCGCATTATATTTAATTGTAGCACGGAGGATGACGGTCGAAAGTCCTTTTCTGAACGTACAACTTTGTGGAAATCAAAGAAATTTTATTTCTCGAAAAACATAAAAATCAAATCGCATAATTTTTGAATGTTATTTAGCTCTAAATAAAAACAAAAATTTTATTTTAAATAATTTTTACTGAATATATTTCTAATATCAGTAATAATCACTATGCCGAATTTGTCCGTTTTCAACCCATATGCGATTTACTAGCGTTCGGTTGATGATTTTTTTCAGAAATGAGCTCGAAAGTTAAACGATAAAACGTTATCCTCGTTAAGTGATCGTTGTTTAAATGAATAAAATCCAGCGAGGCTACAAATTATTCGATTGTCTTAACTGTTCGAGTAAATTTAAAGTTAACAGTGGCTGAGAGTAAGCTTCGCTGGGGTGAACCGTTGGACCACTCGGGCCAAACTGTGGTAGCAGAGGCTAGTCATGATGGATAGGACCAAGGGAAAGGCAACACTAAATCTCAATTTTAATTGCCCCCCCCAACTTTAGGTGCCGAATTAGCCAGCTCTCATGAATTATGGCCACTTTCTCTGCTAATTGTTCTTTCTGGTCGAGGCCTTCAACTTCTCCCGTGGCCCTGAGGGAAGTGAGTGAGTTGAAAGTTTTAATCTCGTTTCTTTATTACGAGGGTCAAGGGAGGGTTTAATGTTGTATATATTAGGCTAACAAAGGCCCCAAACTGACCTTCCTCACTGTTTCTTCAAAAATATTTATTTACATTTTCTGACATATAATTATGAGAATTACATATATTTACTTTTTTAGTTATTCCTTTTCATGATTTTTGATGTAGCTCTATCGTAAAGTAATACAAAAATCTCTAATAGTAGAACAAATAAATAAAAACTTGCTCTACATCAAAATAAAAATAAACAAGAATAAATATATTTAAAATAGAAATTAAAATTTTCTTTTATGCATCAGAGCATGTTATAAATAGTCTATTAGAAAATCACATTTTTTTTCCTTCATAGCCCCTTTAAATTCACAGATAATTATATACAATTATAGATCCTCAGGCAAATCTATTTACAAATTATTTTTGTATTTCCTGTAGCGTCGCTACAATATATAGTTTTTCAAAAACCCCTTTTTATTTAACATTTTTTACAAACAGATGATCAAATACAGTGAGCAATATTTAAAAAATGTCTCCTCTTGCTGCATACGCAGATGCATCGAAGGAGGATAGGATTACAAAAACAATATTTCTTTTTGAAGTTAAAAGTACAGAATCAAGATAGACAGGACTAGGTGATGGGCCTCATCTTCGGATTACAAAAAGGGAAACTTACAAACAAACACTTAAAAAAACTATAACCTAAAGACTAAAGCGTTCCTGCCTCGACCACGTCCTGCCATCGAAAGGGGAACGGAGCGGGGGTTATCGTGCCAAACTCCGGGTTTGTCAAGTACTGTAGGGAGTCAAAAACTTTGATGTCTACGTTGAATGAATTCATCCACCATAGGCAGCTCAAGGATCTCTTGAAGTCCACTGTTGCTCCGTTGTTCAAATGAAGTAAATGCCTGACCATTTTCATGAGTATACCGTTTTGGAATTGTTGGAGTCGCCGAGCTGTCGTATACGTCAGTAACGAAAAAGCGGAGCACCATACAGCAGAGCAGGCCTGAGTACACTCTTATAAATCATGAGCTTGAGGTGCAGTGATGGATTGGGGGAAGTCAATAAATGCCTAAGCCGGTAAGACTTCGTGCGGGTTTGCTTCAATTTCCTCGCAAAATGGTTACTAAAATGGAGGTGTCTGTCCATTTTAATCCCCAGATATACTAGGTTGTTGGCTGGTGAGTTTTGCTGCGTTCCTACTGTGTAAATAGTAGGCAGCGGACTTTTTCCCTTCTGGAAAGAGAAAATTACACAGTCAGTCTTACCGTTTACAGAGATATATTATTTTATTTTATTTCTTTATTTTTTTTTCATTAGCTCTCAAATTTTGAAGATAAGGGATAAGGGAAAAACAAAGGGAATTTATTTGGGGTGAGCGGATCCTTTTACTAGGAGTAACTGTTTGAAGGTGGAGTGAGGGAATTAAGGAGTGTGGGAAGCCTCGGTAGAGGTGGAAATGTTGCGGTGCAGTGGTGAGAGTCCACTGAAGGCTGATCCTAGAGTCTCTCTAGGCAAGTGGTGGAAGCTCATTCAATTGGAAAGCAGTGATGGGTGCCCGTCAGAGGCTTGTTGTTGATTGGCCAAGGGTCGTAATGTCCACCATTTGATGTGCTCTCCCAGATCTAGAGAGTTGCCATCTGGCCGGTAGTGGTGGGAGTGTCAGGTCTTGGAATAGGGGGTTTTGGCAATGTTATTTTATAAATTTATACAATAGAATAAACAAGTGTAATGATACACATTATACATGACTGGACTGAACTGACTAATAAAAGTGATAGGGCTCACCTTTTTGACCAAACTCAAAACTAACTTACATACTAATTAATACTAACGATAATCCCAATTTTTGGGAGAGAGTTTTCTATGTGACGATAGCCAAAAGACGTTTATTATTAGCGTTATAAACAAGAAATAATTAAATTAATTAACAATCTCTTTTGGATTTTTTTTCCCTTACCATTGTTCACTGTTTAGTCTGTAGTCACAGTTACCTTACAATTACTATCAGGCGTACAAGTGGAGACAAGGGCCTTACAAGAGGAGCGAGCCGGAATAATTAATTACTTTCACTAACAAGCCCCGAGCTTTTCCGAACTAATTAACTGTACAACACGAACGTACCCGTCTTTAATTATTCCCAGTATTTTATTTCAATTAATTTGTAGACTAAGCCCGATTTGAAATTTTCCTTGTCATTACACCCTTTCTCTCTCTCACGCTCTCTCTCTCTCTTCCTCTTTCCTAAATTGAGAAAATAAGGTCGTCGGGTTACAAGGAGCTTTTGATTAAAATATTTTTAGTTTTGTTCTTTTCATGTATTCTGAATGAATAGATTATATCTTGAAAGCATAGAAAACAAACATTCTTACAAAATTATATGAAAATAATACTGGTTAACTAAAATTTTTATAATCTAGGATATTTTAAAAATGACATAATTTACAATAAGTGAAAAAGGTACTTCATTACTACAATATCAACATTTATTATTATGTATATTTCCTCATTAACACCTAATATAACTTTATTTTGCTTTCATACCCATTTAAAATTTTTTTTTTTTCTTTTATAGCCCTTTAAATTTACAGATAACTATATATACTTCTAGATCCTCAGGCGAATCCATTTTCAAATTATTTTTGTATTTCCTGTACCATCGCTACATTATATACAGGTTATATAAAAATTATATAATGAATAAACGAGTTAAATAATAATGATAAACATTATACGTAACTGGACTGAACTGACTCTAATAAAGGTGATGGGGCTCACCGTTTTGATCAACCTTAAAACTAACTTACATACTAATTCTTAACCTAATTTTCCCCCGACAGTCTGTTGCCATCGATGCGGGAGGAGTGGTGGGGCCATAGTGTTAAACACTGGGTTGTTTGTTAGGAGCTGCAACGAGTCAAAAAACTTGATGTGTCTCCGGTGGATGAACTCACCCACTGTCGGTACACCAACGGGTGCAGGTCAGCGTTCTTCAACCTCTCGAAAGAGGTATGTCGGACCACGTTTCTTATGATCCCATTCTGGAAATGTTGGAGACATTTGGCTGTATTGTCAGTCAAGTGGCTAATTAGTGGGTCACAGCAGAGCTGGCCGGAGGACGCATTTATAGACCATCAGTTTGAGACGAAGCGACAGCGTGAAGTTAGCAAGTGGTAAAGCCTGTGCCGTACCTTTTCTATTTTGTTACTAAAATTAGTAGAGAAATGGAGATGCCTATTCATTTTTATACCCAAATAGTGCATTGAGAAAGCTGGCGAGTTCTCTTGCCCTCCTATACTGTATGATTTTGGCAAGGATTTTTTCCCCGTTTGGAGGGAGAAGATTACGCGGTCGGTCTTCCCTGCGTTTACACTGATGTTTAACATGCCCAGTCAGTCACTGATAAATATTAAATTGTATAAGATTTTGTGAATTTATATAAACAAAACGAAAACCATGGAAATCGAGTAAACAATATCAAGAGATACTTGGGTTCCCACTTACGTACAAATACAGAGCCTCTCTCTTCCTGGCTTCTTGTTATTTTGTCAGTTTGTTTTTCTGAATGTTTGGTTAACAATAGTGTAACGTAGTAATGGGGGTAATTGAAAAAAATCATTAACCGTTGGTTATATTTAAATAAACATTTTCATTAATTGATTTAAACTTAAAAGAACGTAACAATGGCATAATAACATCTAAAGTGATAATGTATTAATAGTGATAATATAGTAGGTAATAACATAAGTAGTGTTAATATAAATATAATGTATGATAATATATTAATAGTGATAATTGTAGTTCATAAATCAAACCTTTATTCCTTCAATGATAAAATAGCAAAAGAAATTGGGAATGGTTAATATAATAAAAGCTTAATTCACTATAAAATTTATTGTAGATAACTTGTAAAACAAGAAATTAATGATATAAAAATGAAGTTAATGTCTACAGAATAATTACATAAAATAATAGTTTACAACTGAATATAAATGAGCTCTTTAGCCTGAATCTTTACTGCGTATTGAATTCTGAATAAAAGCAATCAACATTGAAATGATACTGATCAGTTTTTCTTTTTACTGTACTTCTAGAATTTCCATTTACTGTTATTATTTAATACCTTGATTATTGTTTATTGGGAGTTTCCTTTCTCATCTCAAAAAGATCCTTTACGTTTGTTGAGTTTCCTGACTAAATGCACGATCACGCTTTTTTCATAACTTTTTTTTTTTTTTTTTTTTTTTTTTCTTCTAAGCTCTCAAACTTATAAAAAATAGGAATGTGGGAAAAATAAGGAAAACCATTTTTGGCTGGAAAGTGCCTTTCACTAAGGGGAGACCCCTATTTGAAGGATGTATGAGAAGGATATGGGGTGTGGAATGCCTAGAAAGGCGGATGGAGTCAGGAAGGTAGTGAGAGTCTACCAAGGATTGAGCCTAGGGGTGCCTAGGCGAAGCCTGGCCGGCCGCCCCGCCAGTGTCCTGAGTGTCCAGGGGCCTGAGTGAGTCGGCCTAATCGGCCGGAAGGTCAAGCCTGCTTACACAGGTAGATGGGGTAATGTGGCGTCGGTTGAGTCGGGCGGGAGATCGGCCTCGATCTCTCGGCTGGGTGTAGGTCCGTCAGTCCTCTGGTTCTATGATGTCCTTCATTCTCCAGGCTTCGGCGGTCCAACAGTGCTTCCATCTGACGGGCATTGGTGGTGGCTGAAGGTCGGAGAACAGTGGGTTGTGGCTGTGACGGAGTGAGTCAAAAAATTTGATGTGCCTTATCTTGATGAAGTCTTGAATCGTGAGCACTTCAAATTTCTTGTGGATGTCGGCAGCCTTCATTCGGTCGAACGGGGTGTGTTTGAGGGACGTGCGGAGAACTCTGTTCTGGAACTGCTGGAGCGTTAGCAGAGTGTTAGGGGTCAGATACTTGTAGAGAGGGGTACCGTACAACAGTGCAGGTCTTAGGACGCTCTGGTATATCAGCAGCTTGAGGCGAACTGATAAAGCCGGGCTATGAAGTAGGTGACCGAGGCTGAAGAATTTCTTCCTAACACTCTTTAACTTTCTGCCGAGGTGCGTTGTAAACGACAAGTGCCTACCGAGGGTAATCCCGAGGTAGCACAGCTTGTTGCTTATAGGGCACTCTTTGCCGTCTAAGACGAAGGATTTAGGGAGTTTCTTTTTCCCAGATTTGAAACTGAAGATAATTCCTTGCGTCTTGGCCGGGTTGACTTTGATGTAGACGGCATCGAGTTTCTCGGCGATCTGTTGGCTGGCGCTCTCAGCAAATTTCAGGGCTCTTGAGGGGTTGATACTGGTGCTAAAAACCCCTATATCGTCTGCATACGCGGATACCTCGCAGTTGGAGTACGAGGCTCCTACGATGTGGGCGGTATAAATGTTGAATAGTAGGGGTCCAAGCACCGACCCTTGCGGTACGCCGGCAGAGTAGTTCCTTCGTGTCGTTGTCGTGGAGCCAATACGAACAGAAAAAGTTCTGCCTGTAAGGTAGGATCTCATCAGGTTCTGCATCTGTTCCGAGAATTCATATTCCCTCAGACGTTGGAGTAGGATGTAGTGATCGACGGAGTCAAAGGCCTTCGAACAGTCCAGAGAAATCATAGCGGTCGCTCTGTTGCTTCGGATGTTCGATGCGACGTGATGTTGCAACCTCACCAGGTTGTTATTCGCACTTAGGCCTGTGCTGAAACCAGTCTGCTCTGGAGGGATAATTTCCTGTGACTCGCAGTGCCCCGAGAGATGTGTGTGGATAATTCTCTCGAAGAGCTTCGACAGTTGAGTCAGCAGACTGATGGGGCGGTAATGAGATGGCTCATAACCGCTCTTCGCTGGTTTCAGAAGGGGGATCACTACAGCATGTTTCCAGTTCTGAGGGAAATAGTGAAGCCTGAAGCAGGAGTTCATGATGTTGGTTATGAAGGAGATTCCTTTCCTCGGCAGCTGCTTCAGTAGGATGTTTTGAATTGAGTCCTGTCCTGGTGTTTTTCGTCCTGGTGTCTTCCGAATAATGGCCTCGACTTTTTTTTTTTTTTTTTTTTTTTTATTTCAAAACCTCAACAAAACAATACAATGTACAAAAGAAAAATAACAAAATATTTGGATTACATATTTCTCCTCTTACTGCATTTACATGCATTTGGCGGAGTGCCTGTGCGAGGTCCATATATCGGTAGTGGTGGGGAGAGAAGGGGAGGGGGGGTCAATTCCTATTGGCTCGCCTTGGCTACGGCTCACTTCTTCGTAGTGGGACGCTAAGATGTCAGCTTGCTCGAGTGCAGCCCCAGCAGAAGAGGAGCCGCCAAGACGTGCCACTAACGAGACCTGCTCCACCGCCATCTGTACCTGCCTGGCAGAACCCGCTCTTCAAGCTCTTTCAAGCCAGAGATGAAGAAACGGCTCATCCTTCGAAGACGAGAGCAGCCGCCTCCGCGTCGAGAGCTGCCCCCTCCACGTCGAGAACTGCCCCCAGAACTTCGCAGGACACTCCGGAAAATAACAATTGTGAGTACTTAGATCCTAGGCTTAAGTTTCTTACAAACGACCAGCGTAAAGACCTTGAATGCGCACCGAAATGGGTAACTGCCCTAGTAGACTTCTGTAGCCAAATGCTCATGGCTATGATATCTGGTAAACATCAACCATGGTAGATTACCAAGTATTAAATTTTAACGTTGATGGTCTCCTGACCAAAATAGATGAGGTAGAAGTGCTGCTAGCTCTCTACCGACCAGATATTGTAGTTTTGACAGACACTAGGGTATCTACACAATCGTTTCACATTAAAGGTTATTCAACTGCCATTGAAAGAGTTAACGGTTACGGAGGCGTTTTAATTGCTATACGCCTTGGCATTAATTGGAAGACAGTGGCTTCACCACTGACTACAACTGATCCCAAGCTTCACCACTTGACAGTTAAGGTAAATTTGGGGAGACCCATTTACCTTACCGCCCTGTACAGAAGACCGTACGCGTCTCTACAGCAGTACTCAGCCTTGCTACACGCATGTGCGCAAAGATCTAACCACTGGGTGGTGGGAGATCTCAATGCGAGACACACAATGTGGTACAACACCGTAACGAACAAGGCTGGGAGACTCCTGTTGAGAACGCCATTCACGGTCGTTCACCCCCAGACTTTTACTTTTCGACAAAGAGGTAACCCGCAGGCTACATCGACGATTGACTTACTACTGACAAAACAACCCCACCGTATCACAAGTTGCACCGCCCTTGACTTCATTACCTCTGACCACAGGCCAGTACTGTATGCAGTGGATGGTAAAGTGGCGACCCCTCGCCCCACGAGATACGACTACCGTCGTGCCGACTGGGATCTGTACCGGTCGCAGATTTACCATAACCTGCATACAGTGCCAGTTCTCCGCACGAAAGAGGAAGTAGATCTTCAACTAGCTTTCATAACTGATGTGATCATAGACGCAGCAAACACCGCGATCCCGAAGTACACTCCCATGCCACCGTCTCTGCGACCACCTCCAGACCACATTCTTAAAATTATTGCCTTGCGCCATACTTGGAAGAATAGATGGTACAGGACGAGAGATCAGCAAGCCAAGGTCGTTGTGAATTCTCTCACAACGCAAATCCGGGGCTTGATGAAACTCTGGAAAACAGCCCAGTGGCATGAGAAACTTCGTAGCACTCACGGAGATCACAGAAAGTTTTGGAAGTTGTTGAAGACTACAAAAGGCAAGACAGCCACTGTCCGTCTTCACGAAGGCGACAATGTTCTGACTGCTGAGCAACAGGCAACAAAACTGGCCGACCATTACGCTAGGGATATTACGGCTAGGACGGGATACTACCACATCCCTCCTCCGGTAGATGCTGAACAGAACAACATGTTTGTATCACCGAAGCAGCTCAAGGCGATTCTTCGCCGGTGTCAGGGAAACCGAGCACCAGGGCACGACGGGATACAAACAGTGCTGCTCAAACAAATGCCGAGGAGAGGGATAGTACAACTAGCAAACTTATACAACTCTTGTATAAGATTGCGGTACTTTCCCGACACATGGAAACAAGCCATCTTGTTTCCATTACTGAAGCCAGCCAAAAGTGGAGATCACCCAGCCGACTACCGCCCGATCAGTCTGCTACCACAGATGGGGAAAATCTTTGAGAAAATTCTTTTGAATTATCTCAAAGATTACTGCTCGGAAAATGATATCATTCCGCCAGAGCAGACTGGATTCCAATCCAGTATGAGCGCAGAGCACCCCCTTCTGAAGGTGCAGTCAGAAGTTAGCCATAACATGAATAGAAACATAGCCACGGCTATGATTTCCATTGATTGCACCCAAGCATTCGACTCGGTGTCTCACGGGACACTGTGTCAAATGCTCTGCGACCGGGAATGCCCGGAACAACTATATTCAATTCTGGCTAGCTTCCTGAAAAACAGATCGCTGCGGGTGCGGGTGGGTGATAGCTTCTCCGAAGCTGTGCCACTGACCTGTGGAGTACCCCAAGGCGCCGTCTTATCCCCTGTACTATTCAACGTATACACGTCCGAGATTGTCGGAGCCCGCTACAAAAATACCACAGTTACTGCTTTCGCAGATGACATAGCGGTGTACAGCAGCAGCATGAGTGCCAAGGTAGCTCTAAGACAGGCTGAAGCAGCCTGTAACCAGATCAGTGAGAGATTGGGGAGACTCAATATCTCTGTAAACGCGGGTAAGACCGACTGTGCAATTTTCTCTTTTCAAAAGGGAAAAAGCCCGCTCCCTACTAGTTACATAGTAGGAACGAAGCAAAATTCACCAGCCAACGACCTAGTATATCTGGGAATTAAAATGGATAGACACCTCCATTTTAGTAACCATTTTGCAAAGAAGTTGAAGCATACACGCATGAAGTCTTACCGGCTTACGCACTTATTGACTTCCCCCAATCTATCACTGCGACTCAAGCTACTGATCTACAAGAGCATACTCAGGCCTACTCTGCTGTATGGTGCACCGCTATTTCGTTATCTGACGTATACGACAGCTAAGAAACTCCAACAATTCCAAAACGGTATACTGATGAAAGTGGTCAGAGGTACTTCATTCGAGCAGCGACGGAACAGTGAGCTGCATGAGATATTTGAGCTGCCTACGGTGGATGAATTCATCCAGCGTAGACATATCAAATTTTTCGACTCATTACAATATTTGACAAACCCGGTGTTTAACACTATAACCCCCGCTCCGTTCCCCCATCGATGGCAGGACGCTGTCGTGGCTGGAACACTCTAGTCCTAGGTTCTAGGTAGAGATTTAGTTTGTTTTGTTTAGTTTTGTTTTGTTTAGTTTGTTTTGTTTTTGTTCCTAGTGTTTAGTGTTGGTGTCGGTGACAAATAGAAGGTGAGCCTCATCACCTAGTGTTGTATAAGAACAATGAACTATTAACGACAATAAAAATTTATTATATTTAGGCACTCCGCCAAATGCATGTAAATGCAGTAAGAGGAGAAATATGTAATCCAAATATTTTGTTATTTTTCTTTTGTACATTGTATTGTTTTGTTGAGGTTTTGAAATAAAAAAAAAAAAAAATAAAAAAAAAAAAAAATCAGCTTGCTCGGTGGTGGGGATGAACTGACCATTCACCGCAAGTCTGACACCGTTCTTTTTTGATAAGGAGGTCTTCACTAATCTCCAAAGCTGTTTATGGTCACCGTGAAGACTGGTAAGGCGATCTTCCCATACTGAATTTTTCCACTGAGCCATCAGGGACCTTACTTGGTTCGTGAGGGAGTTTAGGACCGGTTTTAAGTCCCTGTTTCTGGTCCTAAACCACCTGTTCTTGATGTTATTACGCTGTCTTATCAGTTGCAGGATATGATCCGGAGGTTTCCTCAGAGAAGGGGGCTTCGGAGCAAATTTTGGGATCGCTGCATCGGCGGCTCTTTCGATGACGTCCTGTAACTGATAGACAGCGTAGTCTATGTCCCAAGTGTGTCTCAGTGGGGTGATAGTGGGAAGATCGGACTTTACCAGATTCTTATAGAGGTCCCACTTGGCCTCATCGTACCTGTATCTCGTAGCAGGCGGTTCTGGCACGTCGCCTTCTAGTTCGTAGAGAACAGGACGATGATCGGAAGTCGTAAAATCCATAGCGGAACATCCGGTGACCCGGTGCGGCTCTTGTGTCAGGAGCAGATCAGGCGTAGAGGTTCTGTCTGGGAAGGCAAAATGACGGAAGGTCGGCAATCCTGGGTGGATGACCGTAAATGGTGTTTTAGTAATGTAGCGGCCTAGGCCATTTGCCCTAGTACTACTCCACCAGCTGTGATTAGCATTTAGGTCACCCACTAAGATGTGTCTTCGGTCATGAGCCACCGTACTGAGAAGACGCTTGTACGGGTCACAGGCGGCTCTCGGTCTTCTATAGACTCCTGACACAATGGTGTTCTTCGTGAGCCGTAGCTGGAGCGTTACAATATATTGGTTGGGGCCTAGGTTGACGGGGGCGGGCAGTCTCCTGCAGGGTATGCCGTTTCTGACTAATACCGCAACTCCTCCTGTGCTGGTTTCGGTGTCTTGTCGGTAAACGGTATAACCCGGAAACCGGCAGAAGTGTCTGTTCTTCAGCCGGGTGTCTGTGAGGACGACAACGTCTGGCGTATGGCACCGTAGAATTACTTCTACGTCGGCTTGTTTAGGCGTAATGCCGCAGACGTTGTAGTTTAAAATAGAGTGCCCGTTCATTTGGATGTTTGATTTTTGGATGTTTGATTTCTAAACTCCCTCATCATTTCGGCGATAGAAGCTTGTATGTCTTTCATGGTAGCGACCACGGTGAGTAGCACGGCCAGGATGGCATCGTTGGTAGTATTGTTATTGTTATTGTTTTGTTGTGGTAGGGGCTCAGGGAGTACTTCCGGAGTCCTGGCGCTACCGGATGCCATCTGGGCGTATGACGCTGTCTGACGGGGTGGGGGGGGGAGCAGGCTGGTGTCTGGCCATTCTCGGCCCGGCTGAGCTATTTTGTTGACCCTGCTTCCTATTTACAGCTGCCTGTAGGAGCTGGATTCTGTGGGGGCACTGTTGAAAGGAGGCAACATGGTTGCCCCCGCAGTTCGCACACTTAAGGGGAATTGAATTGTCCCTAGGGCAATCTGGGGTTTGGTGAGGCTCGCTACACCTCACACATCTTGCTTGCTTGAAGCAATATCTCTTCGTGTGCCCGAATTCCTGGCAATTCAGGCACATAGGAAGTCCACGTTTCTCGTGGAATGTGCTCACCCTAAAGAGCACATTATTAATATGGCGAAGTTGCTTCAGGCTCTCCGCTTTTAACGTGTGGTCGCCTATTACGAGGACTGGCTCGATGTCAGACTTCCCTCCGTTGTGGTCAGTGCGGCGTAATCGATATACATCGATTACGTTGCTACCCACGCTATGTACGTGGGCTTTTATCTCATCGATCGGATGAGAGAGGTCGAACCCGTGTAACAGGTATTTTTTATTGGGCTTAGTGCCACGGGGAGCAAAAGTATGAAAAGGGATTTTTGAATCCCTTATAGCAGCCATTGTTTGCTGCTGGACGGCCACGCTGCTACAGAGAACCTTAGTGTCCTGCTGCGACTGAATTATCTTGAAGTCCCTTATTTGGTAGTCAGCTAGAAGCCTAGTAAGGTCATAACTATTAATACGACCTAGTACTAGGGGGGGTGGCGATTTAGCGGCTGCGGGGGCGGTAGATGTGCTAGGCTCCGATAGCACAGCTGAGTTGAGGGGGGTAAAGGAGTTAGATGTGCTAACTCCTGGGGCTTGAGGGAGAGTCCGCTTGCGGCATACTCTCTTCGGCTCGTTAAATCCATCCTCTTGGGATGGATTTGGTGCTGGGCTTTCTGGAGATTCCATATCATCATGGCTTATCTCCATGACAATGGTGCGGGGGTTTTTTGACTTCCCCATTTCGGGACCGCGGTCCGAAAATTCGCTAATGGTTTCTATATTACCTTTTAACTGGCTGGTGAGGTGTCTTGTAGCGTCTCTTCAAACACTGGTCACAACAAAAGGCTTTAAAACAAAAACACTTTGCACAACACTTTGCAACAAACTAAGTTAGCAAGCACAAAGTACACACAAAACACGTCCTTCCTAGACAAAGGATAGAACGAGAATGCAAAAATGGCATCTGTCTTTTTTTTTTTTTTTTTTTTTTTTTTTTTTTTTTTTTTTTTTTTTTTTTTTTTTTTTTTTTTTTTTCAGAGCTCTCAAAATTGAAAATAGGAATGAGGAAAAATTATTTATTTATGGAAGTAGTGCCTTTCTCTAAGGGGAGACCCCTACTTAAAGGATGTATGAGAAGGATATAGGGTGTGGAATGCCTAGAAAGGCGGAAGGAGTCAGGAAGGTAGTGAGAGTCTACCAAGGATGGAGCCTAGGCGAAGCCTAGGCGATGGATTGTTACGGGCCAAGGCGATGCCTGGCCCGTTGGCCAGGCGAAGCCTGGCCGGCCGCCCCGCTAGGGGCCTTAAAATGAGTCGGCCTGATGGGCCGGAAGGTCAACCCTGCTTACACAGGTAGACGGGGTAGTGTTGAGCCGGTTGAGTCGGCCGGGAGATGGGCCTCCATCTCTCGGCAGGGTGTAGGTCGGTCAGTCTATGATGTCCTTCATTCTCCAGGCTTCGGCGGTCCAACAGTGCTTCCATCTGACGGGCATTGGTGGTGGCTGAAGGTCGGAGAACAGTGGGTTGTGGCTGTGTCGGAGTGAGTCAAAAAATTTGATGTGCCTTCTCTTGATGAAGTCTTGAATCGTGAGCACTTCAAATTTCTTGTGGATGTCGGCAGCCTTCATTCGGTCGAACGGGGTGTGTTTGAGGGACGTGCGGAGAACTCTGTTCTGGAACTGCTGGAGCGTTAGCAGAGTGTTAGGGGTCAGATACTTGTAGAGAGGGGTACCGTACAACAGTGCAGGTCTTAGGACGCTCTGGTATATCAGCAGCTTGAGGCGAACTGATAAAGCCGGACTGTGAAGTAGGTGACCGAGGCTAAAGAATTTCTTCCTAACACTCTTTAACTTTCTGCCGAGGTGCGTTGTAAACGACAAGTGCCTACCGAGAGTAATCCCGAGGTAGCACAGCTTGTTGCTTATTGGGCACTCTTTGCCGTCTAAGACGAAGGATTTCGGAAGTTTCTTTTTCCCTGATTGGAAACTAAAGATGATTCCTTGAGTCTTGGCCGGGTTGACTTTGATGTAGACGGCATCGAGTTTCTCGGCGATCTGTTGGCTGGCGCTCTCAGCGAATTTCAGGGCTCTTGAGGGGTTGATACTGGTGCTAAAAACCCCTATATCGTCTGCATACGCGGATACCTCGCAGTTGGAGTACGAGGCTCCTACGATGTGGGCGGTATAAATGTTGAATAGTAGGGGTCCAAGCACCGACCCTTGGGGTACGCCGGCAGAGTAGTTCCTTCGTGTCGTTGTCGTGGAGCCAATACGAACAGAAAAAGTTCTGCCTGTAAGGTAGGATCTCATCAGGTTCTGCATCTGTTCCGAGAATTCATATTCCCTCAGACGTTGGAGTAGGATGTAGTGATCGACGGAGTCAAAGGCCTTCGAACAGTCCAGAGAAATCATAGCGGTCGCTCTGTTGCTTCGGATGTTCGATGCGACGTGATGTTGCAACCTCACCAGGTTGTTATTCGCGCTTAGGCCTGTGCTGAAACCAGTCTGCTCTGGAGGGATAATTTCCTGCGACTCGCAGTGCCCGGAGAGATGTGCGTGAATGATTCTCTCGAAGAGCTTCGACAGTTGAGTCAGCAGACTGATGGGGCGGTAATGAGATGGCTCATAACCGCTCTTCGCTGGTTTCAGAAGGGGGATCACTACAGCATGTTTCCAGTTCTGAGGGAAATAGTGAAGCCTGAAGCAGGAGTTCATGATGTTGGTGATGTATGAGATTCCTTTCCTCGGCAGCTGCTTCAGTAGGATGTTCTGAATTGAGTCCTGTCCTGGAGTTTTCCGTCCCGGTGTCTTCCGAATAATGGCATCGACCTGCCTGTGCGAGGTCCATATATCGGTAGTGGTGGGGAGAGAAGGGGAGGGGGAGTCAATTCCTATTGGCTCGCCTTGGCTACGGCTCACTTCTTCATAGTGATTGGCTAAGATGTCAGCTTGCTCGGTGGTGGGGATGAACTGACCATTCACCGCAAGTCTGACACCGTTCTTTTTTGATAAAGAGGTCTTCACTAATCTCCAAAGCTGTTTGTGGTCACCGTGAAGACTGGTAAGGCGATCTTCCCATACTGAATTTTTCCACTGAGCCATCAGGGACCTTACTTGGTTCGTGAGGGAGTTTAGGACCGGTTTTAAGTCCCTGTTTCTGGTCCTAAACCACCTGTTCTTGATGTTATTACGCTGTCTTATCAGTTGCAGGATATGATCCGGAGGTTTCCTCAGAGAAGGGGGCTTCGGAGCAAATTTTGGGATCGATGCATCGGCGGCTCTTTCGATGACGTCCTGTAGCTGATAGACAGCGTAGTCTATGTCCCAAGTGTGTCTCAGGGGGGTGATAGTGGGAAGATCGGACTTTACCAGTTTCTTATAGAGGTCCCACTTGGCCTCATCGTACCTGTATCTCGTAGCAGGCGGTTCTGGCACGTCGCCTTCTAGTTCGTAGAGAACAGGACGATGATCGGAAGTCGTAAAATCCATAGCGGAACATCCGGTGACCCGGTGCGGCTCTTGTGTCAGGAGCAGATCAGGCGTAGAGGTTCTGTCTGGGAAGGCAAAATGACGGAAGGTCGGCAATCCTGGGTGGATGACCGTAAATGGTGTTTTAGTAATGTAGCGGCCTAGGCCATTTGCCCTAGTACTACTCCACCAGCTGTGATTAGCATTTAGGTCACCCACTAAGATGTGTCTTCGGTCATGAGCCACCGTACTGAGAAGACGCTTGTACGGGTCACAGGCGGCTCTCGGTCTTCTATAGACTCCTGACACAATGGTGTTCTTCGTGAGCCGTAGCTGGAGCGTTACAATATATTGATTGGGGCCTAGGTTGACGGGGGCGGGCAGTCTCCTGCAGGGTATGCCGTTTCTGACTAATACCGCAACTCCTCCTGTGCTAGTTTCGGTGTCTTGTCGGTAAACGGTATAACCCGGAAACCGGCAGAAGTGTCTATTCTTCAGCCGGGTGTCTGTAAGTACAACAACGTCTGGCGTATGGCACCGTAGAATTACTTCTACGTCGGCTTGTTTAGGCGTAATGCCGCAGACGTTGTAGTTTAAAATAGAGTGTCCGTTCATTTGGATGTTTGATTTTTAGATGTTTGATTTCTAAACTCCCTCATCATTTCGGCGATAGAAGCTTGTATGTCTTTCATGGTAGCGACCACGGTGAGTAGCACGGCCAGGATGGCATCGTTGGTAGTATTGTTATTGTTGTTGTTATTGTTTTGTTGTGGTAGGGGCTCAGGGAGTACTTCCGGAGTCCTGGAGCTACCGGATGCCATCTGGGCGTATGACGCTGTCTGACGGGGTGGGGGGGGAGCAGGCTGGTGTCTGGCCATTCTCGGCCCGGCTGAGCTATTTTGTTGACCCTGCTTCCTATTTACAGCTGCCTGTAGGAGCTGGATTCTGTGGGGGCACTGTTGAAAGGAGGCAACATGGTTGCCCCCGCAGTTCGCACACTTAAGGGGAATTGAATTGTCCCTAGGGCAATCTGGGGTTTGGTGAGGCTCGCTACACCTCACACATCTTGCTTGCTTGAAGCAATATCTCTTCGTGTGCCCGAATTCCTGGCAATTCAGGCACATAGGAAGTCCACGTTTCTCGTGGAATGTGCTCACCCTAAAGAGCACATTATTAATATGGCGGAGATTCTTCAGGCTCTCCGCTTTTAACGTGTGGTCGCCTATTACGAGGACTGGCTCGATGTCAGACTTCCCACCATTCTGGTCGGTGCGGCGTAATCGATATACATCGATTACGTTGCTACCCACGCTAAGTACGTGGGCTTTTATCTCATCAATCGGATGAGAGAGGTCGAACCCGTGTAACAGGTATTTTTTATTGGGCTTAGTGCCACGGGGAGCAAAAGTATGAAAAGGGATTTTCGAATCCCTTATAGCAGCCATTGTTTGCTGCTGGACGGCCACGCTGCTGCAGATTACTTTCGTATCCTGTTGTGTCTGTATTATTTTAAAGTCTCTGATCTGATAATCAGCTAGTAGCCTAGTAAGGTCGTAACTATTAATACGACCTAGTACTAGGGGGGGTGGCGATTTAGCGGCTGCGGGGGCGGCAGATGTGCTAGGCTCCGATAGCACAGCTGAGTTGAGAGGGGTAAAGGAGTTAGATGTGCTAACTCCTGGGGCTTGAGGGAGAGTCCGCTTGCGGCATACTCTCTTCGGCTCGTTAAATCCATCCTCTTGGGATGGATTTGGTGCTGGGCTTTCCGGAGATTCCATATCATCATGGCTTATCTCCATGACAATGGTGCGGGGGTTTTTTGACTTCCCCATTTCGGGACCGCGGTCCAAAAATTCGCTAATGGTTTCTATATTACCTTTTAACTGGCTGGTGAGGTGTCTTGTAGCGTCTCTTCAAACACTGGTCACAACAAAAGGCTTTAAAACAAAAACACTTTGCACAACACTTTGCAACAAACTAAGTTAGCAAGCACAAAGTACACACAAAACACGTCCTTCCTAGACAAAGGATAGAACGAGAATGCAAAAATGGCATCTGTCTTAGGACGCGTGGTTTATATAACAGCCTAGCCGTGGTGGGGATAGCTCCCCACCAGCGGCTGTTTCCCCCACTAGCTTCTCCCCCACTCCGACTAATTTTTTTTTCCCCCAATCTCCTTAATAAAAATGACAAAACTTTTATTTATTATAGATTCTTAGGCGAATCTATTCACATACTTCGTTTTGTATGTCCTGTACCATCGGTACATTCTATACAAGGTCTGAATCGGCATATAAAATATATAATGAATACAAGTACAATGATACACAATGTACTTGGCTTCATTGACAAGACTCTACAAGGTGATTGGGCTCACCTTTTTGATCACAACAAAATAAAACTTAAAAACTAACTTACATACTTATTCTTAACCTAAATTTTCCCCGACAGTCTGTTGCCATCGATTCAAGAGGGGTGGTGGGGTCACAGTGTTAAACACTGGGTTTGTGAGGTGCTGCAATGCGTCGAAAAACTTTATGTGTCTCCGGCGGATGAACTCATCCACTGTCGGCACATTAAGCAACGGGTGCAGGTCGGCGTTCTTTAACCACTCAAGAGAGGTATGTCAGACCAATTTTCGCATGATCTCATTCTGGAAACGTTGGAGACTTGTGGCTGTAGCATCGGTCAAGTGGGTAATTAGCGGGTCACCGTACAGCAGAGCTGGCTGGAGGATACATTTATAGATCATCAGTTTGAGACGCAGTGACATATTGGGTGAAGTTAGCAAGTGCGATAGCCGGTAAGACCTGTGTCGTAATGTTTTTAGTTTACTACGAATGTGAGTAGAGAAATGGAGATGCCTATCCATTTTTATACCCAGATAGTAGAATGAGAAGTTCTCTTGTCCTCCTATACTATATAATTTTAGCTTTTTTGCCCTTTAGGTAAGATAACATTACGCAGTCGGGAAGACCCAGCGTTGCCCAGCCTGTCACTGATTACGTTGCTAACTGACTCAGCCTGTGTGAGTGCTCTTTGTGCATTCATGCTGTAGCTGTAAACAGCAATGTCGTCTGAAAAAGCGATTACCGTAGCTTTCTTATAGTTTGTCCCAACTATTTCAGATGTGTACATTCTTGATGAACTCCACAAGACAGAGGGAATGGGTCAGAGAGGCAATCAACCATCCTTAACCTCACTGATCTGTCCTTCAAGGAGGAGACCAACATCGTTTATAGCTACTCTGGGTATTCCCAGTTACAAAGCTGTCGACACAGTATCCCGTGGGACACTTAGTCGAAAGCCTGCGTGCAGTCCAACGAGATCATAGCAGTTGCTGTCTTCTTGTTGATACCAAGGGTGGCTTCCGTTTGTACCTTCACAAGCAGATGTTCTGTACTCAGATGAGCCTGGAACCCTGTGTGTTCGTACGGAATAATAGCATTTTCCGAACAAAACTTTTTCAGGTAGTTAAGAATAATTGTTTCGAGAATCTTCCCCATGTGAGGGAGAAGACTGATCGGGCGATAGTGGGCTGGGTGGTCGCCTCTCTTTGTAGGCTTGCGCAGCGGGAACAAGGAAGTATCACAACCTGATACATGAATTGTACAGGTTAACGAGTTGGGCAATCCCTCTCCTTGGCAGCTGTTTTAGCAATACCGTTTGAAGCCCGTCGCACCCTGATGCTCGGTTTCCCTGACACCGGCGAAGAATCTTCTTGAGCTGCTTCGTGGAGACAAACATGTAGTTCTGACCTGTCCTCAGCTGCTGAGGCTCGTGGTAATTACCTCTCCTAGCGGCGTTGAATGTGGTATAGTGGTCGGCCAGTATTTTCGCCTGTTTTTCCACTGTGTAGAGGGTGTCCCCGTCATGAAGACGGACACCTGAGTCCTTCTTCGTAGTAGTCTTTAGGAGCTTCCAAAACTTACGGAAATCGCCATGTAAGCCATGAAGCCGTTCGTGCCACGTTGCCGTCTTCCAATACCTCATCAAGCCACGAATGTGTGTTGTAAGAGAGTTTACAACTTTCTTGGTCTGACGATTCCTTGTTTTATACCAGTATATTCCAATTATTGCGTAATACAATATGTCGAAAAATATATTCTGGTGGTTTTTGTAGCATGGGCGGCTTCGGAATAAACTTTGGGATAGCTGTGTTTTCTGCATCGACGATAACCTCGGCCAGAAAAGCTACCTGTCGATCGACTTCCTCTGTAGTGTGGAGAACAGGAACCGTATGCAATTGGTTGTAAAGTTGCGATCGATATAGGTCCCAGTCAGCCCGACGATAGTCGTACTTCGTGGGACGCGGGATCACAACTCTACCGTCAATGGAATACAATACCCGTAGGTGGTCGGTCGTTACTAGGTCCAGGGTCTCACAATTGTTTATCCTGTGCGGCTGTTTTGTGAGTAAAAGATCTAGGGTGGAGGTCTGTTCACTGTTACCTCTATGGCGAATGGTGTTGTTCTGAGGGTGAACGACAGTAAAGGGCGCCTTTACCAAGGCTCTCCCCACTGGGTTGGCGGTGGCATTATTCCCCAAGGTATGCCGTGCATTTAAGTCTCCGACAACCCAGTTGTTATTTCTCTTGGCACACTCTTTAATAAGTGCTGAGAACTCTTGGAGAGACGCCCTCGGTCTCTTATACATGGCAGTGAGATAAATGGGTGTCCCCAAATTTATCTTCACCGTCAAGTAGTGGAGCCTGACATCAAATGTAATCAGTGATTGAGCCACTTTCATCCATGTGATGCCGTGTTGTATTGACATTAGAACTCCACTGTAGCCATCGGCCCGTTCGATGACAACAGAGTAGCCCTTTAGGCTACGCTCTGGTGACGCTACCGTCACTAAAATTGGGGAGATTTCAGTTTTGTAGCTTTGATTATCTGTCTTGCTTAGTCGCCAGACATCTAAGACCCCTGGTGCCTGTCCTATAGTAGTTTTGAAGATATCGATATCTTCCTGAACATCGATACCCATGATTAAAATTTTTTTTTTCTTCTGCCCTCTACGTGGGGCGATGGTGTGGTGGGGTGTTTGCTCGTTTTTTAGGGCCTCTATGAGATTCTTTCTTACGTCCTCCTTCTCTAGGAATATCCTGACTCCCTCCTGAAAGGGCCGAAAAGTATCGGTAGTTATTCCTATTTTTTGTATTCTCTCCCTAGTAGCTGCTGGTGGTTCTGCAATTGATAACACCACTGGCGGTGGATTTTTAACTGACTGCTCATTGTTGCTAGGAGATGATGAGAGAGAGGATGATTGACCATCAGGTAATAGCTCGTAACGATTGCTAATCGTTACTCCCTTAGGTGCTTTTGGTCGCGAGACTTTCACGGCTTTCTTCTTAGAGACTCGTATGAAGTCGCTATTTGCAGAAGTTGTAAGTGGCTCTTGGGTTCTTTTGAGAAACTTATTCGCTTTATCCGTATCCATTCCCTTGGTATTTTGATCAGCAACATGTCCATGCAGCATATTACAGTCGTCTGAAGGACCTGGACTGAAATTGGTAACGGCTAATTCTTTATAGTGGGGCACCGTAAATGGGGATTTACCGTGGCACTGTAACACTGGCACTAATAATAATATCGAAAATGTTATCTTAGAAGATGTCACCTCTAACGTACACAACAGCAATACGGCAATGACGTCAACAAAGGTGGCAAGATGGCAGGAGTAGGGGTTCTCTGCTAGCACTGAACTAATGATAATCCTCCTAAAAATATATCACTTAAAATGTGTTTTTGGCTTTTGTTTCAACCTTTAAATTCAGGTTAGGTTAGGTTATTGTTTTTCATGTATACTTTCTCGTTAATTATAAGAAAGGACTCCGACTGACGTCATAATCTTTATTATAAACATATATATTATTTTCCGGTAAGAGAAGAGGGGAACTTCTAATTATTTGTAATTATGAGGTGGCCACAACAGCATACATCAAACACAGCGGTTCATGAAACCATATCCCTAGCCAAAGAATGTGTTCAAAAACATATCAGTGTGACGTACGATCTCGTAATGGCGAAAACCGCTTATTGTATTGAACACGAGGAAGAATGGAGAGCATTTATTCAAATTTGGGAGTTTCACCTTGTCATTGCTATCGGCTATCGGGAAATCCATTGGTGAACGTGGACTCGCACAATTACTACTATGAGAATTTAAATTACTAGGAAGTGGTTCTCTGAACGGTTTTATTACTACTATCGATACAAACTTCTTCACCAATATCTCCCTTAAACTACGGTATACCAAATCCCCACCCTGTTGGCAATCCTCTTGGTAAACTTTGCAAACCTATTGGCTTATCCTTCAGCCAGGATTCTGTGGCAAATCCCTGATCCTTCCACCCCCTCTCCTATAATTCCAGCCTCTAGTTGTCTTCGGTTGGAGAGAACTCTTCCTTCCTGTTTAGTGTCCTTTGGGTCACCTGGGATTTGTGGATGGTCAGAGGTAATAAGCGTTTGACTTTTTCTGCACTCAAAGATTGATATTTTTTTTTCAATAACTTTAAACCTGGTTCAGCGCGTCTTCTTGGATCACCAGGCCTTAGGAGTGTGTTTTATTGAATCCTCAGTATGGTTTATGTGTATGTATGTGTAGTATGTATGAACGAGTGAGTGAATGATGAATTGTAAATATGGTATGAATGAGAGCGTTTATCGCAATTACTGATTGCCTTATAAAAGGCAGATTGTAATTATAGCCCAATAAAGAGTTTATATATTATTAGTATGGTTTAAAAATTTATTTCCATTACATATAAGCTAATGCTACGTGGCTGTCTGATTTATTTTTGATTATGTCTTCTTTAATGCTTAGCATGAAGCAAGAATTAATTTTTGAATGTTTGTTTAGTAAAGGAAAAGTGCGCGTTGTGTTAAACCTGCACAATATTTTTTTTTTTTGTTTTTCCCCTTACCCCCTGAATTTATTAACATTTTTTACAAATTTCTATTTACAATTTCTCTGGAAGTAAAAAAACACATCAAATGTCTCCGCCCGTATGCTGTCATGCAATCCACAATTTACTAATTCAGGTTTGAAAAATGTGCACGAAATCATTGCACTAGAACAATTATTATTTCCTTACCGAATTTCAAAGTTGCGTTAACTACTAGAATTACTTTAACCCTTCTCAGACCCAAAATTTTAGTTAGCTTTGGTATGTACCTGCCAGAGAAATATTTTTTGGTTTTTCATCTATTTTATTTATTTGCTGTATAATAATTATTATTTCTTTTATTTCTATTAAATAATGTTATCTATTTTAATTTTTTTTCTCAAATTATTTGACTACCTTTTGTTTACATTTTTCATGGATATTTCTATTTTCAAGTGTTCCCATGACGGTTGAATCGATTAAACCAAGATTCGTTTTTTGCATCAGTTCTGGAAACGCACTTGCCTGAGTCGTACACGTATTATTTATAGACACCCGGCCGTGCTAAATAATTTAGAACTGAACAATTCCTTAGAACTCAAAACTTTGCCATGTTTTAGGGCGTCACTTTTTCAAACGTACATAATTACGTCAATTTTCACTTATGACATACTGGGTGTAATTTAAATTTTGTATTAATTGCAGGTGTTTATCATTTAGTTGAATGGAACCTAATAATTTGACAACTTTGAGTCCAAATTTCACAAGAAATGCACCCGCTTTGTACAGGAATATTTGACGATCATAGTTGTACCCAATAAGGACACTATCGATTAAGTATATCGATAGATTTACGTTCGTCCGTGGAATAAATGTGTCATTGACTTCTATACTATAAGTAGACTATTACACATTGACAGTTCTCCATAAGTAATTTTTTTTAAAGGTTTTGTTAATTCGAACGAATATTTCTGTAGCTCCCTTAAACTACGGTATACCAAATCCCCACCCTGTTGGCAATCCTCTTGGTAAACTTTGCAAACCTATTGGCTTATCCTTCAGCCAGGATTCTGTGGCAAATCCCTGATCCTTCCACCCCCTCTCCTATAATTCCAGCCTCTAGTTGTCTTCGGTTGGAGAGAACTCTTCCTTCCTGTTTAGTGTCCTTTGGGTCACCTGGGATTTGTGGATGGTCAGAGGTAATAAGCGTTTGACTTTTTCTGCACTCAAAGATTGATATTTTTTTTTCAATAACTTTAAACCTGGTTCAGCGCGTCTTCTTGGATCACCAGGCCTTAGGAGTGTGTTTTATTGAATCCTCAGTATGGTTTATGTGTATGTATGTGTAGTATGTATGAACGAGTGAGTGAATGATGAATTGTAAATATGGTATGAATGAGAGCGTTTATCGCAATTACTGATTGCCTTATAAAAGGCAGATTGTAATTATAGCCCAATAAAGAGTTTATATATTATTAGTATGGTTTAAAAATTTATTTCCATTACATATAAGCTAATGCTACGTGGCTGTCTGATTTATTTTTGATTATGTCTTCTTTAATGCTTAGCATGAAGCAAGAATTAATTTTTGAATGTTTGTTTAGTAAAGGAAAAGTGCGCGTTGTGTTAAACCTGCACAATATTTTTTTTTTTTGTTTTTCCCCTTACCCCCTGAATTTATTAACATTTTTTACAAATTTCTATTTACAATTTCTCTGGAAGTAAAAAAACACATCAAATGTCTCCGCCCGTATGCTGTCATGCAATCCACAATTTACTAATTCAGGTTTGAAAAATGTGCACGAAATCATTGCACTAGAACAATTATTATTTCCTTACCGAATTTCAAAGTTGCGTTAACTACTAGAATTACTTTAACCCTTCTCAGACCCAAAATTTTAGTTAGCTTTGGTATGTACCTGCCAGAGAAATATTTTTTGGTTTTTCATCTATTTTATTTATTTGCTGTATAATAATTATTATTTCTTTTATTTCTATTAAATAATGTTATCTATTTTAATTTTTTTTCTCAAATTATTTGACTACCTTTTGTTTACATTTTTCATGGATATTTCTATTTTCAAGTGTTCCCATGACGGTTGAATCGATTAAACCAAGATTCGTTTTTTGCATCAGTTCTGGAAACGCACTTGCCTGAGTCGTACACGTATTATTTATAGACACCCGGCCGTGCTAAATAATTTAGAACTGAACAATTCCTTAGAACTCAAAACTTTGCCATGTTTTAGGGCGTCACTTTTTCAAACGTACATAATTACGTCAATTTTCACTTATGACATACTGGGTGTAATTTAAATTTTGTATTAATTGCAGGTGTTTATCATTTAGTTGAATGGAACCTAATAATTTGACAACTTTGAGTCCAAATTTCACAAGAAATGCACCCGCTTTGTACAGGAATATTTGACGATCATAGTTGTACCCAATAAGGACACTATCGATTAAGTATATCGATAGATTTACGTTCGTCCGTGGAATAAATGTGTCATTGACTTCTATACTATAAGTAGACTATTACACATTGACAGTTCTCCATAAGTAATTTTTTTTAAAGGTTTTGTTAATTCGAACGAATATTTCTGTAGCTCCCTTAAACTACGGTATACCAAATCCCCACCCTGTTGGCAATCCTCTTGGTAAACTTTGCAAACCTATTGGCTTATCCTTCAGCCAGGATTCTGTGGCAAATCCCTGATCCTTCCACCCCCTCTCCTATAATTCCAGCCTCTAGTTGTCTTCGGTTGGAGAGAACTCTTCCTTCCTGTTTAGTGTCCTTTGGGTCACCTGGGATTTGTGGATGGTCAGAGGTAATAAGCGTTTGACTTTTTCTGCACTCAAAGATTGATATTTTTTTTTCAATAACTTTAAACCTGGTTCAGCGCGTCTTCTTGGATCACCAGGCCTTAGGAGTGTGTTTTATTGAATCCTCAGTATGGTTTATGTGTATGTATGTGTAGTATGTATGAACGAGTGAGTGAATGATGAATTGTAAATATGGTATGAATGAGAGCGTTTATCGCAATTACTGATTGCCTTATAAAAGGCAGATTGTAATTATAGCCCAATAAAGAGTTTATATATTATTAGTATGGTTTAAAAATTTATTTCCATTACATATAAGCTAATGCTACGTGGCTGTCTGATTTATTTTTGATTATGTCTTCTTTAATGCTTAGCATGAAGCAAGAATTAATTTTTGAATGTTTGTTTAGTAAAGGAAAAGTGCGCGTTGTGTTAAACCTGCACAATATTTTTTTTTTTTGTTTTTCCCCTTACCCCCTGAATTTATTAACATTTTTTACAAATTTCTATTTACAATTTCTCTGGAAGTAAAAAAACACATCAAATGTCTCCGCCCGTATGCTGTCATGCAATCCACAATTTACTAATTCAGGTTTGAAAAATGTGCACGAAATCATTGCACTAGAACAATTATTATTTCCTTACCGAATTTCAAAGTTGCGTTAACTACTAGAATTACTTTAACCCTTCTCAGACCCAAAATTTTAGTTAGCTTTGGTATGTACCTGCCAGAGAAATATTTTTTGGTTTTTCATCTATTTTATTTATTTGCTGTATAATAATTATTATTTCTTTTATTTCTATTAAATAATGTTATCTATTTTAATTTTTTTTCTCAAATTATTTGACTACCTTTTGTTTACATTTTTCATGGATATTTCTATTTTCAAGTGTTCCCATGACGGTTGAATCGATTAAACCAAGATTCGTTTTTTGCATCAGTTCTGGAAACGCACTTGCCTGAGTCGTACACGTATTATTTATAGACACCCGGCCGTGCTAAATAATTTAGAACTGAACAATTCCTTAGAACTCAAAACTTTGCCATGTTTTAGGGCGTCACTTTTTCAAACGTACATAATTACGTCAATTTTCACTTATGACATACTGGGTGTAATTTAAATTTTGTATTAATTGCAGGTGTTTATCATTTAGTTGAATGGAACCTAATAATTTGACAACTTTGAGTCCAAATTTCACAAGAAATGCACCCGCTTTGTACAGGAATATTTGACGATCATAGTTGTACCCAATAAGGACACTATCGATTAAGTATATCGATAGATTTACGTTCGTCCGTGGAATAAATGTGTCATTGACTTCTATACTATAAGTAGACTATTACACATTGACAGTTCTCCATAAGTAATTTTTTTTAAAGGTTTTGTTAATTCGAACGAATATTTCTGTAGCTCCCTTAAACTACGGTATACCAAATCCCCACCCTGTTGGCAATCCTCTTGGTAAACTTTGCAAACCTATTGGCTTATCCTTCAGCCAGGATTCTGTGGCAAATCCCTGATCCTTCCACCCCCTCTCCTATAATTCCAGCCTCTAGTTGTCTTCGGTTGGAGAGAACTCTTCCTTCCTGTTTAGTGTCCTTTGGGTCACCTGGGATTTGTGGATGGTCAGAGGTAATAAGCGTTTGACTTTTTCTGCACTCAAAGATTGATATTTTTTTTTCAATAACTTTAAACCTGGTTCAGCGCGTCTTCTTGGATCACCAGGCCTTAGGAGTGTGTTTTATTGAATCCTCAGTATGGTTTATGTGTATGTATGTGTAGTATGTATGAACGAGTGAGTGAATGATGAATTGTAAATATGGTATGAATGAGAGCGTTTATCGCAATTACTGATTGCCTTATAAAAGGCAGATTGTAATTATAGCCCAATAAAGAGTTTATATATTATTAGTATGGTTTAAAAATTTATTTCCATTACATATAAGCTAATGCTACGTGGCTGTCTGATTTATTTTTGATTATGTCTTCTTTAATGCTTAGCATGAAGCAAGAATTAATTTTTGAATGTTTGTTTAGTAAAGGAAAAGTGCGCGTTGTGTTAAACCTGCACAATATTTTTTTTTTTTGTTTTTCCCCTTACCCCCTGAATTTATTAACATTTTTTACAAATTTCTATTTACAATTTCTCTGGAAGTAAAAAAACACATCAAATGTCTCCGCCCGTATGCTGTCATGCAATCCACAATTTACTAATTCAGGTTTGAAAAATGTGCACGAAATCATTGCACTAGAACAATTATTATTTCCTTACCGAATTTCAAAGTTGCGTTAACTACTAGAATTACTTTAACCCTTCTCAGACCCAAAATTTTAGTTAGCTTTGGTATGTACCTGCCAGAGAAATATTTTTTGGTTTTTCATCTATTTTATTTATTTGCTGTATAATAATTATTATTTCTTTTATTTCTATTAAATAATGTTATCTATTTTAATTTTTTTTCTCAAATTATTTGACTACCTTTTGTTTACATTTTTCATGGATATTTCTATTTTCAAGTGTTCCCATGACGGTTGAATCGATTAAACCAAGATTCGTTTTTTGCATCAGTTCTGGAAACGCACTTGCCTGAGTCGTACACGTATTATTTATAGACACCCGGCCGTGCTAAATAATTTAGAACTGAACAATTCCTTAGAACTCAAAACTTTGCCATGTTTTAGGGCGTCACTTTTTCAAACGTACATAATTACGTCAATTTTCACTTATGACATACTGGGTGTAATTTAAATTTTGTATTAATTGCAGGTGTTTATCATTTAGTTGAATGGAACCTAATAATTTGACAACTTTGAGTCCAAATTTCACAAGAAATGCACCCGCTTTGTACAGGAATATTTGACGATCATAGTTGTACCCAATAAGGACACTATCGATTAAGTATATCGATAGATTTACGTTCGTCCGTGGAATAAATGTGTCATTGACTTCTATACTATAAGTAGACTATTACACATTGACAGTTCTCCATAAGTAATTTTTTTTAAAGGTTTTGTTAATTCGAACGAATATTTCTGTAGCTCCCTTAAACTACGGTATACCAAATCCCCACCCTGTTGGCAATCCTCTTGGTAAACTTTGCAAACCTATTGGCTTATCCTTCAGCCAGGATTCTGTGGCAAATCCCTGATCCTTCCACCCCCTCTCCTATAATTCCAGCCTCTAGTTGTCTTCGGTTGGAGAGAACTCTTCCTTCCTGTTTAGTGTCCTTTGGGTCACCTGGGATTTGTGGATGGTCAGAGGTAATAAGCGTTTGACTTTTTCTGCACTCAAAGATTGATATTTTTTTTTCAATAACTTTAAACCTGGTTCAGCGCGTCTTCTTGGATCACCAGGCCTTAGGAGTGTGTTTTATTGAATCCTCAGTATGGTTTATGTGTATGTATGTGTAGTATGTATGAACGAGTGAGTGAATGATGAATTGTAAATATGGTATGAATGAGAGCGTTTATCGCAATTACTGATTGCCTTATAAAAGGCAGATTGTAATTATAGCCCAATAAAGAGTTTATATATTATTAGTATGGTTTAAAAATTTATTTCCATTACATATAAGCTAATGCTACGTGGCTGTCTGATTTATTTTTGATTATGTCTTCTTTAATGCTTAGCATGAAGCAAGAATTAATTTTTGAATGTTTGTTTAGTAAAGGAAAAGTGCGCGTTGTGTTAAACCTGCACATATTTTTTTTTTTTGTTTTTCCCCTTACCCCCTGAATTTATTAACATTTTTTACAAATTTCTATTTACAATTTCTCTGGAAGTAAAAAAACACATCAAATGTCTCCGCCCGTATGCTGTCATGCAATCCACAATTTACTAATTCAGGTTTGAAAAATGTGCACGAAATCATTGCACTAGAACAATTATTATTTCCTTACCGAATTTCAAAGTTGCGTTAACTACTAGAATTACTTTAACCCTTCTCAGACCCAAAATTTTAGTTAGCTTTGGTATGTACCTGCCAGAGAAATATTTTTTGGTTTTTCATCTATTTTATTTATTTGCTGTATAATAATTATTATTTCTTTTATTTCTATTAAATAATGTTATCTATTTTAATTTTTTTTCTCAAATTATTTGACTACCTTTTGTTTACATTTTTCATGGATATTTCTATTTTCAAGTGTTCCCATGACGGTTGAATCGATTAAACCAAGATTCGTTTTTTGCATCAGTTCTGGAAACGCACTTGCCTGAGTCGTACACGTATTATTTATAGACACCCGGCCGTGCTAAATAATTTAGAACTGAACAATTCCTTAGAACTCAAAACTTTGCCATGTTTTAGGGCGTCACTTTTTCAAACGTACATAATTACGTCAATTTTCACTTATGACATACTGGGTGTAATTTAAATTTTGTATTAATTGCAGGTGTTTATCATTTAGTTGAATGGAACCTAATAATTTGACAACTTTGAGTCCAAATTTCACAAGAAATGCACCCGCTTTGTACAGGAATATTTGACGATCATAGTTGTACCCAATAAGGACACTATCGATTAAGTATATCGATAGATTTACGTTCGTCCGTGGAATAAATGTGTCATTGACTTCTATACTATAAGTAGACTATTACACATTGACAGTTCTCCATAAGTAATTTTTTTTAAAGGTTTTGTTAATTCGAACGAATATTTCTGTAGCTCCCTTAAACTACGGTATACCAAATCCCCACCCTGTTGGCAATCCTCTTGGTAAACTTTGCAAACCTATTGGCTTATCCTTCAGCCAGGATTCTGTGGCAAATCCCTGATCCTTCCACCCCCTCTCCTATAATTCCAGCCTCTAGTTGTCTTCGGTTGGAGAGAACTCTTCCTTCCTGTTTAGTGTCCTTTGGGTCACCTGGGATTTGTGGATGGTCAGAGGTAATAAGCGTTTGACTTTTTCTGCACTCAAAGATTGATATTTTTTTTTCAATAACTTTAAACCTGGTTCAGCGCGTCTTCTTGGATCACCAGGCCTTAGGAGTGTGTTTTATTGAATCCTCAGTATGGTTTATGTGTATGTATGTGTAGTATGTATGAACGAGTGAGTGAATGATGAATTGTAAATATGGTATGAATGAGAGCGTTTATCGCAATTACTGATTGCCTTATAAAAGGCAGATTGTAATTATAGCCCAATAAAGAGTTTATATATTATTAGTATGGTTTAAAAATTTATTTCCATTACATATAAGCTAATGCTACGTGGCTGTCTGATTTATTTTTGATTATGTCTTCTTTAATGCTTAGCATGAAGCAAGAATTAATTTTTGAATGTTTGTTTAGTAAAGGAAAAGTGCGCGTTGTGTTAAACCTGCACAATATTTTTTTTTTTTGTTTTTCCCCTTACCCCCTGAATTTATTAACATTTTTTACAAATTTCTATTTACAATTTCTCTGGAAGTAAAAAAACACATCAAATGTCTCCGCCCGTATGCTGTCATGCAATCCACAATTTACTAATTCAGGTTTGAAAAATGTGCACGAAATCATTGCACTAGAACAATTATTATTTCCTTACCGAATTTCAAAGTTGCGTTAACTACTAGAATTACTTTAACCCTTCTCAGACCCAAAATTTTAGTTAGCTTTGGTATGTACCTGCCAGAGAAATATTTTTTGGTTTTTCATCTATTTTATTTATTTGCTGTATAATAATTATTATTTCTTTTATTTCTATTAAATAATGTTATCTATTTTAATTTTTTTTCTCAAATTATTTGACTACCTTTTGTTTACATTTTTCATGGATATTTCTATTTTCAAGTGTTCCCATGACGGTTGAATCGATTAAACCAAGATTCGTTTTTTGCATCAGTTCTGGAAACGCACTTGCCTGAGTCGTACACGTATTATTTATAGACACCCGGCCGTGCTAAATAATTTAGAACTGAACAATTCCTTAGAACTCAAAACTTTGCCATGTTTTAGGGCGTCACTTTTTCAAACGTACATAATTACGTCAATTTTCACTTATGACATACTGGGTGTAATTTAAATTTTGTATTAATTGCAGGTGTTTATCATTTAGTTGAATGGAACCTAATAATTTGACAACTTTGAGTCCAAATTTCACAAGAAATGCACCCGCTTTGTACAGGAATATTTGACGATCATAGTTGTACCCAATAAGGACACTATCGATTAAGTATATCGATAGATTTACGTTCGTCCGTGGAATAAATGTGTCATTGACTTCTATACTATAAGTAGACTATTACACATTGACAGTTCTCCATAAGTAATTTTTTTTAAAGGTTTTGTTAATTCGAACGAATATTTCTGTAGCTCCCTTAAACTACGGTATACCAAATCCCCACCCTGTTGGCAATCCTCTTGGTAAACTTTGCAAACCTATTGGCTTATCCTTCAGCCAGGATTCTGTGGCAAATCCCTGATCCTTCCACCCCCTCTCCTATAATTCCAGCCTCTAGTTGTCTTCGGTTGGAGAGAACTCTTCCTTCCTGTTTAGTGTCCTTTGGGTCACCTGGGATTTGTGGATGGTCAGAGGTAATAAGCGTTTGACTTTTTCTGCACTCAAAGATTGATATTTTTTTTTCAATAACTTTAAACCTGGTTCAGCGCGTCTTCTTGGATCACCAGGCCTTAGGAGTGTGTTTTATTGAATCCTCAGTATGGTTTATGTGTATGTATGTGTAGTATGTATGAACGAGTGAGTGAATGATGAATTGTAAATATGGTATGAATGAGAGCGTTTATCGCAATTACTGATTGCCTTATAAAAGGCAGATTGTAATTATAGCCCAATAAAGAGTTTATATATTATTAGTATGGTTTAAAAATTTATTTCCATTACATATAAGCTAATGCTACGTGGCT